>DWFO01004714.1:0-11124 GCA_018246595.1 Mimoniades nurscia nurscia
AAACGTAATCGAAACGGACAGGTTTTTATTCATTATTGTTTCCTTAAATATGGCAATAAATTACTTCATATTATTATTTTAAAACTTTGAACATAAACGTTTTGCTCGTCTTAAGTGTATTTGTAGTATTACTTATGGTGGTCGGCATCGGTGGGGGAGGGGGTGGTCTCGCGCCATTGTTAACAATACTTTCTAGTCGTGGCAAACTTTCGCTTTGAATAGGAATTGGTGATTTAAGACTAGTTAAATTGTCGCCATAAATAGACACAGGTGCACACTGTTCATATCCTAATTTAGCGTAAAAATTCTCTTGACCTTTTGTTGATAGATGTACCAGTTTTAATTTCAGTACATTTTTGCAATAATTTTCGACTTGTTTCATAAGAAAAGTACCCAATCTTTTTCCTCGCATCTTTTTGCTTATAACTACAGTTTCTATAAAGCAGCTGGTTGGTATTGCTGGTATCGGAGTTAATTTACAATGTCCCAATACTATCCCATCTTTGACCAAGATTAAACTTGTTGGTAATATGTCGCAAGAAGCTTGTAATGACATCATTCTAGCTGTTTCGCTTCTCGGCCATTCTTCGTTTATCAAAGTGCAGCATGCTTTCAGGTATTCCGGATGATTATGCAATAGTAATATATTCAGATCCGAAAAGTCCATACTAGTCTGAAAAAACATTTCGCACGTCTGAGTAGTTATAATCTTGCACCACACTAATTAAAAAACAAAATACTGTTTTGACATAAATGTGACATTTCTGAAGTGTCAAAGCAAGTATATTCGTCATATGTTGTTTACAATTGGTTTTTTCTACAGAAAATTTATGCAAAAAATTTACAATTATTACCTGAAAGTTCGAAATGATCGTTTTCATAGCTTTCTGAACACAAATAACAAGTCAAGGACGGGCAAATTCATTTTAATTTTCACGTTTTTGAGCCGTATGTACCGTCCATGCCTCATGATACTCAACTAACCTATTCTTAGCTGTAACTGTCATATCACCGAAGGTATAGGTTGCCTTTTTATCTTTACTTTTATGGTGTTCGTAAATACGAAACTCACACAATTGAGATTAAATTACCCGATTTTATATTTGTATAATTTATGTAGCTCCAGGTTGACGATGTATGACGACGAAGACGTCCCAACTCTGTCAGCTGAATCTTTTGCAGCATTACAGGAGTTCTATGCGGAGCAACAGAAAAGACAAGAGATTTTAGACAAATTGGAGGCTGATAATAAATTAAAGGAAAATATCCTGTTTGAAGAGAATTGGGTTAGTAATACAAGTATTTTTACGTAATAAATAACTGTCAAGTAGCTACTGGATGAATTATAAAACATTTGAAAATATATAGATCGATATATCGATAAAATAGATAGATAAATCAGAACAAACATCAAAGGTTCATTAAACAAATATTTGTCCTCAATAGGAATTGAACTCACTACCCCCTGTTCAGTAGTCCAATTCATTACCCATGGACCCATCAAAGGAGGTCAGATTCATCAAAGAGTATCAAATCAAATTTTGTTTAGTATTTTGGGGTTAATGATTGTATATAGACTGATGTTGCTTGTTAACTATTTTCTTCTAATAACATACTCCATATCAAATGTATGCCACAATATAGTATTCAGATTTGACAAATTTACAAAATGATAATATGACTTTCCACTCATTAGACTGTTTATAATGATTGCAGTTTTATTTACTGCCAATTTTTTTTTAAAATTAAAAATCTTTTATTTTTAGCAATTAAGTCAGTTCTGGTACGATGAACCCACAATACATTCTCTAGTGAGGGTCATAGACAGTACAGTACCAGATGGTGGCAAAGTTGCACTCATCTCATGTCCTACTTTGTTTGTGCCGAGCAAGAGACAGATTGGAAACAAAGCTACAGGTAATAATGATTTATCTAAATCTGAAGGAAATGGCACATCTATGAGGATTCAGCTAAGTCATAAATAAGTGTATGGGTATTTGTAAATGACCATAATTCAGTATTGTAATAGTGGGACTGTGAGTATCAGTCTTTTGGGCTAATATTAATAATTGATAGCACAAATCATTATTCGCTGGTTAAAGATTGGCTAATGGGGAGATAGAAAGCTCTGTAACTTGTGTGCATAAACGGAGACAGTTATGAACATAGAAGTAGCACATCACATTTGTAAGGTTATATTTGCTGTCTGCTTATTCCATAAGGGTGTGAGGATGTTATTATATTTATGAATTGGTAATAGCACTGTGGTAATTAATGTGAATTACACCATTGATTGTTACTCCAGTTTTGTCGGTCTGTACAAAAGTAATGAACATTATAGTGTGATGTCATAAATGTAACATCACAAATGTAATCCACAAAGAGGTAGATAGTGTAGTGTAATACACTCCCACATGTCACCCAGTTACATTTACATCCTATAATGGAATAGGGTGTGAGCATATGGTCACACATTGACCACAAATCCAGACTTTGAATCACATCCAGGAATTTTTCTCAGAAATTCTAGTTGGTAAAATCCAAACCAATCCAATATCTCAAAAGTATATTCAATTTATGAGAATAAATAATTTTCTTTTTCAGTTTCACTGCTGGAATATGACAGGAGATTTGAAGTTCATGCACCAGACTTTATCTTCTATGACTACAATTCACCAGAAAAATTCCCAGCTGACTCCCAACACTCCTATGACCTTGTGGTGGCCGACCCTCCATTTCTTTCCGAAGAATGTATTATAAAAACATCACAAACAATTAAATTTTTCGCTAAAGATAAGATTGTAGTATGCTCTGGCACCATTATGATGGACAATGTGGAAAAGCTCTTGAATTTGAAGCTATGTGCATTTAAACCAAAACACAGAAACAACTTGGCCAATGAATTTTCTTGTTATGCCAATTTTGACCTTGACACTATTCTGAGATGATATTAAGACTGTGTTTGTATAAACTATATTTGTTAAGAGTAATTTTAATTAGTCTTTTATGTTTTGCACAGGGTGTATAAAATTAATGTACTACTCGTAAGCTTTTTATAGTTGTATAAAATTAAAGTACTATTCATTAATGGTCCGTAACCAACATGGGGCAATTTAATATTTTGTCTGCCTACTGCATATATGGCCAGTTAACTATTAAGCATGATATGTCCAGAATGCTTGTAACAATATATATTTTATTTAAGTTTTTCATTCCATTTTGGGGAAAACCTTGAATGAAATAAATAAATAATTAGTTTCATTGACAAATTATGAAAATGAACTTACAATCGAAATTACTGGACCGAAATGACAAAGGGATATGTATATTGTTTTTAAAAGTCACACCTACATTGGTTCCTAAGGAAATCTATAAACTTTACTTTCATGGAGTGATATTCACTTAGTAAGTTAAGAAGCCTTTTCTTTACCCCAATCTAATATAATTTTCATGACATTTAAGACTTATTTGTGAGTGAGATAATTGAATGCAAATCTAGACTAATTATAGTAAGTATGAAAATAAGTACCTATATGTCAATATAGCAAAATAATTCCTGTAACTTGTTTGTCCACATTGCCCAAAATCAACTTACAATAAATATACAATGATACTTGTACATAAAATTATCCATTTAAAAAATCAGCTAGCTCTGTTGCGATGTACTCGTTAGAGTATGCATATTAAAAATTTAATAACTACCCATATTAATATTGATAGAGGGGGCGTACGTAGCTGCGACACGGTGTTCACTGCTGCAGCTGCTTACGTACATATAAACTTGTCGATTTGTTTTAATGTGTGTCAATAAAATCTTTTAAATCTTTAAATTGATGGTAATGCATATTATCCAATATTCAATTTGTTGTCAGCCATAAATAAAACACCATTTGAAAACCATTGACTTTTATTACTATTATTATCGGAAACAAAACTAATTCTTTGTCAGATTCTGCGTGTTAATATTTGACGCTAACAGCTTGAATTAGAAAAAACATATCTACCAATAAAATATTCACAGATCAACAATGCGTTCTATATGAACACATACCTCCTTATTCATGACATCAATGATTGATGAGTCTTGAAGTTCTGTTTTGTTTTATGCTTACTTATGCCAGGAAATGTGATAGTGACAAAACATTAAATAGCTGTACCGTTACTTTGACGTTTTTTAATATACATTCTACACTCTTAATTCTAACTTTTTTTATATAATTTTAATTTTTTAAAGCATCATTAAAATATACACATTGAATTTATTTACCATTTTAATTGTGTAGTAGAGGCATTCTTTAACCTTGGAAATATTTGAATTTGAAAAACAGGTAATAACGTTTCTTACCTAAAGTGTTCTGTTCTCGTTATAAGTAGGGTTGCCAACAATAATCAGGAAATATATGTTTCACGACGACGCGTGTAACAGTGCGTCCTGAACTGCAAGTAAATACATTATTCTTAAGAAAATAAAATTATAATTATTTAGGAATTAAAAGTAACCTAAAAATATACTGTATATGGTTTTACAATATTTGCGGATGTACATAGGAAAATAATTTATCGCCGTGACCGTAGTGACCGCCGGATACTGTGAGTTTCTGCCTAGCGGTAAGAAAACATTACGTATATATGTAAGAATGTTTTCCCACAAATCTTCATTTGCATTGTGAATATATAACCATTTTGCATCATGAAACTACATCAACTGCTAGTTTGACAACCCTAGTTAAACAAACAACACAAGTCTTTACAAAAAACTACATTAAACGTACGCCACAGTTTCAATATAATCAAAACGTAAAACAAGCTCATATAGAAGAAAGTTTACTACCAAACAATTCACAGATAAATAGGTAGTAAGATTGTCACAGACGGAGCTGTAATTTATATTATAAAAACTGCCACAACATATATTATAGTTAGCTACCACAGACGGTAATTATATTATAAGACATATCTTTGCAGTCATTAACTGTGCAATGTTTTGCTATACTGAGATATGTTTTGTTATATCTGTTCTCATATTTCAACTACGAGATATATATGTATTATAGCTGTGTGCTATAGCGGTCATACAGGGCATTACTATAAAAAATATGTTGTAATATACCGTATATAATATAATATGCATTACTTATAATATAAACTATAGCTCCGTTTGTGACATTTACTCAATCAGGTCATCTCTTAACGTAAATTCATTAAACACGCATTCTATAGAAATTAACGATATTCTAAATTGTTCACATTTGCATTCGAAAGCCTACGGAATTTTCAAAATGTCACTACCGCGATATTTTTTTTTCTTGTCAATAATAATATTAAGAACACATGAAATTCAATACAATAAATGTAATCAATTAATCTATTTGGAATCTTAATAAGTATGAGAAGAGATAGTAAATACATTGAAATAAAAATAATCATTTTTTCTTATTAAAATATAATAAATAATTAATTTATCCTAAATGTGATAGAATATTTTAATTTGGTATTGAAAATCAAAAGTCGAAACAAAGGAAACACGTAATCATCTGAATGTTTTATCAATTAATTAATTAAAATTAATCAATTCAAATTAACAGTAACAAATTTAAAGTTGTTAACTATTCTGTTAAGAATTTCCATCAACATGCAAATGCAAAACAGCAACACGCCGAGGTACCCCTCCCGGGTGTCCCCCAGCTGCGAGGGGGCCCAGCGACCTGCAAGGGCTTGCGACGTGGCTTGCATGATCAATTGCTAATAATCTGTTCTTGTCTTATCAAAATCTATACGAAACGTTGCGATATAAGTTTCGAATTCAATACATAATATTTCAAATCGATTATTATTTATAAATAAAGACGAAATAATGATTATGACAATTGTTGTAATATTAAAGAGCTTTAGTTTGAGATTTGTACTAAAGTAATTATTATTATTATAATTACTTTTACCTACTACGCGTCCGCACTCCGACATATGGTCCGAGTCAAAAACCCTTAAAAACTAAATCATTAATTAATCAACATTTAGACCTTATCACACCATAAAAGAGTTCAAATTATCTCACTAAGTATCATAACACATAGTAAGGTATTATGCCTTACCACAATATTTAATACGGGTGCGTTTAAATAGAAGTAGATTTAAGTTATCGTTTGTCATAAAAGTATGCACCGTACTGCCGGAATGTAAAGTACTTTACAGATAAAATATACATAAGTAAAGTTCCGGTTAATGTAATATATTGCTATCATTCTAATATTGTTAATATTTTAACATTCTTTCTCTACACCACATAGAAGGCCATCTTTATACTATGGGGTCAAATTCAATATTATAGTCGTTGTTAATAATAAGTTTTATATAATATTTTTTTGTAAATAGTAAATATATTTTTTACCTTTCCAAATACGAAATATTACGATACCAAAAGTGCTTGAATATATATAAATAATATATACAAAAAAGGAACTATATAGAAAAGACGAATATTTCACTCTTAAAATCAATTTAGTGCTTATATTTTTCTTTCAAGAAAACCTAAAAAAAACCAGTATAAAATGAAATTAAAAAGTATACATACAAACCCTTTTTATTGCTGACAGTTATTTTACGAAAAAAGAATAAATTAATCGATGTAATCACGTTATAAATAAATCGATGAAGCATTAAAAATAATATTATCATTGAACAATTTTTACACAACTTACAACATAACTGAAGATGTGATGATTTTATTAGTGTACATTAAAAGTATATAAGGTACAGATATATTATGTAATTATATAACTATTTTTAATATAATAAAATTAACAATAGGCATGTCCACTATCCACGTTACGTTCTCTGTATATATTATAATAACAGAACTTAATTATTTACATAGAATTATAGATATATGCTAAGTTTAAATGCACTTTCCACTCACGAAAGAATCAAATAGACCCTGTAATTGTTATACATACAATGGAATTTTTACATTTGTATTTAATGTTATTTAACAATGTTATAGTAATGATTTTAAATACTTATATTTTTATATTCACGTTATTACTTTCTCTATGTTTATTGTGTAATTTTGCGATTGTATTGTCGTTAATATACTCCGATGTAACATTTTTTTCATGTAACATACCATAATAGGAAAATTCATCTCTTTTATACTCACTCTCTCTTATATTTGTACGATATCCCCAATGTAATTAATATTAATAAATAATTAATTTTAATATATATAATTATAATACATATTACAATAAAAATTCTGGGACTGAGTCATAGACAAAACATTTTTTTTTCTTACATTGGCATTAATGAATGTAATCACGTCGAAATAAAAAAAAATGATTTCACAGTATTACGTATGGTGGCAGAAACGAGAGAAAAAAAACAAATGAAATATTAAATAAATGCATCACAACCATTTATTTACATATATATAAAAAATAGGCGATATAGAGTTGTGGGGGGTAACGAGAATGAGACAATGTGATAAAATACAATGTATTTGCATACAAATACGGCCAAATACATATACGTAATATATATAATCATAAAATACTTTATCGTGTTAGAAAAATACTATACTCTACTAGTAAATATAATATGAATAACTTGAGACACGAGGCTTTGTGTTCCAAGTTATTTTTTTTCGAACATCAATTACCAAGGAAAGAAAACTGTTAATTACAAGAAGGAAAAACTGAAAATTTTCCAAATACGAATGTTACTAAAAAAAGTCTCATATTATTTTGTTACGAGACTTTAAAGGTCATCGAGGGAGGGATGAAGGTTATCAAGGTATCACAATATAACAATAAATCTATCCTACATCTAAACGCACATTCGAAAAGGAGGATTTAAATGGCTCATTTCTCATTGTCAAATAATAAATATTTATATTAAGAGAATATAACTATCCCAAATGGCCTGTATCTGCGTCAATAATGAAATAATTCATAGGACCAAGATTCGAGGAAGTAATTTTCAAGTTATCTTCGATAGACGAACAGGGGATCTATATACTATTACTGACGTCCCCCATTGGCCGATGTGCCCACATAAATACTCCTTGACGAGCGTGCCAATGGACCACCTCAAACTACATCTACAGGTATATAATACGTATACTAGCAGATCCGACAAGTACGTCGAACCACGATTTACATGGAGCTCGTCACGGTATGAAAATTTATAATATTTGGGGTGCTTTTCAAGTCGATACATATATGTATATTGACAGGGGACAATACTTATGTATTATTCTGAATTTTATATATAACGAAGAAGATATACGACACACTGTATTTAATGGTATCTGAATATTTTAAAAGCGTGCATCCTAGGGTCATGACGGCCATATCCATAATAACATTTATTCGTTGTTTATGAAATTTATTAATTAATAAAAATACAAATGTATTTAACGTTATCATAAGGTTAAAATATATTAATATTTAAAATAACTATTGTTATAATATATTAATGATTTGCCAAGCTGGTGTGGTAATAGGCCGACAAGAAAAGGGTTGATGTTACATGAATATTATTCAAGAAAGGTCCAAATAAACGCCTAGGATGCATCCATTATTCAAATGACAGTGTATCTGGATGTATATATGTAATAAGATTTTATATTGCGAATATTATTTGTGTATGTCAAATATTTATATATCTTAAGAGTAAGGAATGTCCTCGTTCAAGAAGCTTATAGCTTATCGCGAATCGCAAAGGAAGACGCTTATGTGGAAATATATTCATTGCACAAAATATACAGACAAATATGAACTTCGTTCGTCGAAATTATTCGTTCGTCTTTCATTTAACATATATATATATGTATACAGTCGAAGTGGTTACATTTTTTTATTACTTTTATTACTTTTCGTTCATTTAACTTGATTAATATAAAAATTATTGACTAATTTCATCTAAATTAATAAATGAATAATAATCCCGTACTTAAGCGTGGACAACGCTTAATACCTGGAGGGGATGAACTCTGGAGCCGTCTGGAAACGTGTGGGAATCGTCATTGATGGCAAGAGATTCAGATAACTGTCAAATAGTTAGACTAGTGGCGCCACCAACGAATTTGAATGGATGTATTTGATAGGGTATTTGGCAACAAACACAAAGGTATAATTTGTTGGAGAAGGTTGCACCACTTCAACTGTATACTTATTGGAACTAAGTTAAAAAGGAAACCTAGACTTATGAAATTATTGTAAACTGGAAAACCACAAAACTAAATATCTACTATAACAAAAACTAATCATTCATTTTATTACAAGAAATATTGTAGATATAACAAATTCATGCATTAACTTCTTTTTGGTCGACATTTGAGTATTCCCAATGTTCCAAATGTAAATTTCAAGTAATGTTTCGTTTAAATATTGAATCTCTTCTAAATCATAGGTTGAAAAATTAAATATAAATTGCAATTTAAAAAATCAGTTTTATAACTACAACTGCATTAACGAAATAAAAAAAAACATTCTTTTTTATAATTATTTGCTGAAATTTTGTTGCTTTGCAATGAGGGTAGTTACAATAAAACAGTTAAGGACATTCTCTCATCAAGAACAATTATGGTCACTAATATTATTAACTGACCTTTTCATTAAAATATAACAATTTTCTATTAACTGTCATTAGTACAACTAAATAACTCTTACTTTTCAATTTTAAGCCAACATTCTTAGGCATAACACCAAGAAACAGCTCTTCAAAGTAATTAAATAAAACCTGCCACATGTAAAGCTGCCATAAATGATGCTCAAAAAAATAATCATATTTTATAAAATTCTGTTAATAAAATCATCAATTAATATATAGCACAGGTATATAATACATATGTATATGAGAAATATTGATTTGTTAATACAACTGACAGCTTTCCATAATGGCGGCTTGTCCTTAGGACAGTACACTGTATGTGTGTTGGTCAGTTAATAAAATTGGTCCCGTAACACAAACATAATAATATCAACATTTAAAGGCACCCTAAATCCGTTGCCGCTGCTACTGCTGCTGTTGCTGCTCGAGAATGCCGATATGCCGCACAAGACCACTTACATAAGCTTATATTCTGGTAGAAACAATGGAATATGTAGGGTAAAATTGATGGTTGACTAAAGAGGGCGCTGGGGGAGCGGGTACTTGTACTAGAGGTCCGAAACTACATATCAACCGACCAAAGAGTAATATTGAAGCGAAGTCTGCATTATTCAAGTGTCAATAAAGTTAAACCCAACCTGGTTTATTCAATTCATCTGATGGAAATCATAGACGATTAACACAACAATATTTTTTGCTATGCAGAGAACTGCATCTTTCCACTGCTGTATATCATGATATATTCAAGATACATATACATATGTATATATCATAATAAAAGCTGGATCAATAAAGTATTTTCAGGGGTACAGTGATTTCGCACTTATGTAGAAATTAGGTCATTTGTACCCTGTTATAGTTTCGGATCTGATAGTATTACAATGAATGAAGATGTCTGTCATGAATTAAATACAAATTACGTCATAATTCATGCAGTAATAATAATTGTTGTTAAATATAATGTGACCTAATATGTTTTGATATAAATATAGGTTTAGCTAAGATTTATTTTATTCTAGTGAGTATATATTTTATATTAATTACTTATAAGATACAATATTACATGTTACTTTCTTATATTAACTTTAGACAACCCACATATTCTGTTTGTAAGATAAAAAATATTGTAATTAAAAATTTTAGGTCATATTATAATAAATATTTAATTTTATACAGTATGCATTATTATTGTTAACGTTTTATTTACCTCTGGGCCGTGTGATTAAGACCAAACGCTCCCCTACAGTGCCGGCTCTAGGATAACCACATGAACACGGTATAGCAACGTGTACTATATAAAGTTACCAACATTTCATTTGAGCGCCGATACCACTTTTAACCGATGCAGATGTACGAACGTTAATCATGAACGGCACAACGTCCAGATCGCAGCGCCGAGTGGTGCATGAGTCAGTGCTCAGGAGGGCAGCGGCGGCGGTCACCGGCGGCGCGCGGCCGTGAGGTAGAGCAGCAGCGCGGCCAGCGCCAGCGCGCGCAGCAGCAGCGCCAGCGCGG
>DWFO01004715.1:0-11124 GCA_018246595.1 Mimoniades nurscia nurscia
AAACATCTTAATGCATGATGTGGTTGCCTATAACAGTAAGAGCAGTTAAATCGCACCAATTAAGCCTAATTAAAATCATTTTTTTTAATACTGCTACTTATGTTGGTGATCCATTAAATAAATAAATAAATAAATTAGGTACTTACCTTTTAATGAACAACTATTTTGTTTAACGTTAAATTTAAATGAAGTATATTATGATTTAACTATAATCATTTACCATTTATTTGGTGTTCATCTTAACTAAAATTAAATTTTAAATTATACCTAATTACTTATATTTTGTATGCATTTGTCATTTGAAATCAGCTTCGTAAAAGCGAAGACGGAAGGAATAACAGTCATCAAAGCGCGAGGTTCTAATTGCTCGTGCCAGAGGAAGTGCATTTCCGCACAAAGCAGCTGGGGCTCGCTTGACGCACTCTGATTACTGGTGCTCAAATTTGCAATTAAATTAATATTGGAGTGTGTATAATTCACATATTAGATGTTATCTTAGTAATAATTAAATTAGTGATGTTGTAAATCATTGTAATGCTAATCTAACGTTGATCAAATATTTCAATACAATAAAATTGTAAGTTTATGTTTTATGGTAGGATTGTAACGGTGAATATAACTCGGTTTATCTTATAAGTTTTGACATCAAAGCTACAGAACAGGCCATTACGGTATAGAGGTGTATTATACGTTCCAAATAAAAACAGAAAATAGATTACTAATATGTTAAAGAATGATCTTTCAGAAAATAGATTACTAATATGTTAAAGAATGATCTTTCAATAAGGAAATATTGAAATAAGACGCGAAAAATATGGAATAGAAACATTGTATAGGATTGGGTACAAAGTATGGGAAGTACAAAAAAAATGTGAAGAAAAAATACAGGCAAAATATAGAAATAAATATCGGAAATAATTACATTTTGCTTAAACGGAATCGCCAGTAACCACAAGTGTTTGATAGGTCTAGAAATTTATGAGTAGGTACTTTGACACAACAATCAAGTTTTTATATTTAATAGAGGAAAGTACTTTAATGGAGGCATATTTTATTTTAAACTACACATTATGTTCATTTTGTACAGTTTAAACACTACGCGATAAACTCATTTGCACATTAAATTGTTCCATACGAGGGAAACCTTGAGTTAATTTTGAATTCAACGTGCAAGCAAAATTTGTTGAATAAAATTGCTGTAAATATGTCCCGCCGTGAACTTCACGCCTTTGTTTCGACGAGGTGCACAATTTTGTGGCGCAAAAGCTGAAGCTAGGTTTATGAAGCACTTTTCAGAAAGCCTATGATGAAAGTTTGCTGCGTGGGTAGGTACCCACCTTTATAGTTTTTTAATAAAATCCTTGACGAAAACTGTAAATGTGAAAATATATACATAAGTGTAATGAAAGCACCTGAATGAGTATATCATCGGTATTATCGTAGAAAGAGAAAAAAATATAGACATAAGAAACACATCATATTACTTATTCTTATAAGTATATTCTAATAAGAATTCTTATATTCTTATAAGACATCAGACAAAGACAACTGAAACAACAATATAATATCAGCGGTAAGCAGAGCAATGATAAAGTGGAAAACGGGTTTTTTTTAATCGTTGACACGAACAAAAACTGAGTCAATGTAGTTTTGTCTGTGTGTTCGTTTGTAAAGTACAAACTTATATATCTACTGGTTTTATCAAAACATTACGTTTTGACCTACTATCGATATACGGCAAGCTTTTTTACGGTGGATAGATCTATTATTTACACGGCAAGGAGAGCGAAGCTACGAAATTACTCGTATTGAAATTAAAGCCTAGCTGATGTAAAGGAACAAGGTATGTCCAACTTTTTTACAAATAAAAATGGGGACGTGACAATATTAACGTTCCCATTTAAATAATTAACATACTTTTTAAATTAAGAACCGAAAGCGATGAGCGATTAATATTTTTTAGCTGAGATTGAGCAGAATAGATTTTAAGCCAATTCGAAATACGTTTGTAAAAAGATAAAGTGGAAATGGCTGATACGAATCGGATTAATAAATTGTAAAAAAAATATACAGGTATAAATTTTCTGGTCAATAAAATTGCAATGCTATGTAAGCTATTTACATACAAAAATAGTGACATATGTATGTATATTGATTTTGATAAAATTGAATGAAATGAATATCTATTTTTGGATCACCGCCAAGATCAAACTATAAATTTTACGTATATGATCGATAAACGTACTGTTTGATAGAAAAATGATTTTATTTAATAAACTAATAGCAACAAAATTGATATGCTCGTAACTAATATGTAACAGATAATATTACGACGACGTACATCTCATATTAGTATGCTTATTAATGTACATATTTGTAGCATAGTATACAAGACAATACGATCTACCTTTCTACCTCTTTACATATACCTATTAACAAGAACTCTTACAAATCTTGTGTCCCCATTTTATTGTTCTACTTGTTCACTATCCCGGTTACTTCTGTCTGCCGTAAGAGGCGACTAAAACTAGGCTTCCCGTGGTGCAAGTGGCGAGAGTGGGAGCTCGAACTGCTTCTCAGCTGGCAGTCTCGGGAAGGACGATGACGATGAGTATGTGTGTGCCTCTTCCGAGTGTCGGGCCCGTAGCGGGCGTCCGGCTAGGAGGACACCGGTGTTTACTGACTTGTGTTTATTGACTGCCTCGTTGGTGTTGTTGATTGCAAATGCGACTGCCGAACGGGAGGTCCTGGGTTCGATGTCCGGGTCGGCACAATTAAATTTCCTAAATTAGATTTTCTAGTAGTGACTCGGAGTCTGGATATGTGCCCGGTATATGGCACTAGGTTCACCATCTCTGCCCACCCCTTCGGGGATGACAGGCGTGATGTTTCGGTACCTTGTGTTTATACATGTAAGTGTACAAAAGATCATACTCGTATTTCTCCCTTTCTCCAGAGCAGTAACTCGTTGCTCGTTACCTAAACAACAATTCCTTAAAACAACTGGAGCGACTACAACAAATGCATCTCATCTATTTTTCCAGGAACCCAACGACCAGGATTTTCTCAATGGTTTCATTAAGATAAAACGGAAAAAGTAGCCGAGAAAGCGGGTGAAGTGCACCACCCTCTCATTAACATAATACTGAAACTGGAGTTTCAACACTTCGATTTAGATAAAAGTATTACCAGCAGCCTTCTTACTAGAGGATTTTTGACTTCGGTTTCTGGGCTCTTATTCTATAAAGATTTTTTGGAACGTTTAAAGTTAGTATAAACATCAAGCCCAGGTCAGTTTATTTAAAGACATTGGACATATGTATACGAAAATACTTGCTACCTGAGCGAAGATAGATTGCATGTGACTTCGATTCTCCGCACGTAAGTTCGATTCTCCGTATATGTTATGTCTTTGGTCAGCGATAACTCCAGAAAGTTGGTATACATGTCCTTGTATGGAAAAGGAAGGAATAATAGAAATTTTTTTTTCTCCATTTACTATGTTATACATATGACTTAATATCCAGGGTCATGTTTGGGATGTGTAAGCCTAGATTTTGACCACAAGGTCGGAATCCCACTAGGGAGACTTGGCTCAGTTACTCTGTTTTTCCCTTTGAAATACATTTCAACTAATCCGAAATATATTTAGTGGTTAAATACGACTTGCTGCCTTGCATGTATGTATTTGTGTTGATGGCACTGTGTAAGCTAAATTAATTTTGTGATAGTAGAGGATTTACGACTGCGCACGGAGGTGGCTCACGGGTATAAGGACACATTTCATTGTGAAAGGTATTTTGTTGTAACTTAAAATATTCAGAGGACTTTTTGCATACTTCCCACTTAAATAGAAATTGATTTAATTTTTTTCTTAATTGTCCGTTTTCTAACCCGAACCTTTTTTGGTAAGAGATATTGTGCAATAACCACCAAGTTTGTAATAATTAGTAACCATATGTTATAACCAATAGCTGCTGTGTTTGATACATAAAGTAACATAACACACATAATATCACATCTGAAATTCGCGAAGAGGTAGACAGAGGAGAGTATTACGCTACCGTATCACCAGTTACGTTTACGTCCCACTATGGAATAGGTGGTGACCTTATTGCGACATACCGGGCACAAATCCAGACTTCGAGCCATTACTAGCAAATAAGGCGTTAATGTATTAAAATAGCAATTAAAAAAAAAGGATTCAACAATGTGTCACATTCTTAAAGCAAAGAGACGACTTGTAGTGTTGGGATGTAGTATGTATTTAAAAGTTAGCGCAGCTTTATCAGGTGTCTGATTATCAGAGTCTCTGCTCTTTAACAAAGAATATAAAGTGGGGTGGGCGTGGATGTTACTTCGTTTCGTTTTATTCTTAGAGCAAGGCACAGATACTTCGTGCGGAAATAATGCGTGGCTGTTCGTTTCCCGGGGCAATGCAGTACGTTGACATTGGTATCTTTATTCGACTAGCGTTATACCTACATATGCTGGAATTATGGCGTTGTATGGAGTTCCACATATATCGTGTAGGAGTCAAAGTGTCATGCAATAACAAAATTTTTGGCTATAATTATGCACATAAATTCATAATTGACTCAAAAAAATTTCGTGAATTATACCCGTATTCATTGTTTTATGTTCGAAGGTCTACTAAATAACACGATCCTTCAAACGCGATCAGCGGTGATGGCTAGTGGTTTAAATTTTCGCCTTTCTTAGCACACCGCTCTGAATGTACTAAATAACATACGTTTTTAACATTCAATTATATTTTGGCGTATTTTCTAAGAAAACTATGGTGAAGAACTGTACACACAAAATGCTCTCTAAAACTGCCAAACTTTCATATATGAGAGAATAGTCGTGATCGACTACGGCAGAATGAAAAGTTTAATGATAATGAATAATATATTTTACAAATATTTACTAATAATACATCATTCTGAACTATACCGTTAAATTTGAGATGAGTAGTTACTCAAATTGATGAAAATATCGAAAAAAGTTTAATGTTTTTACTTTGCCAGTTACCTGCCATTTTGGTAACATAAAGAAAGCGTTAATGTTGGTAAGAATTTTTTTCGATGTGACCTACTTCCGCAATGGCGGAGTACGTTGACTCCACGCTGGTTCGTTTCGTCTGGCACGGACTGGCATCTATCGATTTGGCTGGGATTTAGTTTTGTATCCACGTAGTTTGTAATGTCAATGACACAGCAATAACATTCACATCGTATTAACTTTATAAATGTAAATGTAATTTTTTGAGGATATTGCACTATCATGACAATAGCGGCCATCTTATTAAGATATAGTACGGTGTTAGTCGAGATCTTGGTGGACAGTGCCTATTTAAGACATTTTTTGAAACATACCTATAGAAAGGCGATAGTATTCAATTTTATTAAGAAATTTGGATATTGCTAAGCTTGGTCCCTTTGAATATATATTCGTTTTCCATCAGCCAAATATTAGCGTATCACATAATAAAAAAAAATCCTTATGTACATATCAAACTTTACTGATATCACATGTAAGGAATCTATTTCCTGCCGTTCCCTTTTGTGTATTCGTGCCTTTTCCAAGCAGTGAGGTTCCTTGGCTCGACGAGTCCTCAATTTAGCCGGTGCCGCGTGACATCTGCACCGATTGCGCCGCGATTACGTCGGAGTGCCTCATTCATCACGCCAGTCGTTACGTTACACACGCACCCTGACACTCGCATGGCCGGAAGTCATTTGACGTTTGATCGAACGCTCCTCTAGTGCTCATAGTCCAGATATGTCAGAAATGGCCACGATAAGATCAATAAACACGAAATGTATTATGTATTTACGTAACTAAATTAGTAGGTAGTATTTTCTATTTCAGTGGGTTACTGGAACTGTTGGGAATAGTTTTTATTAAAAACGAACACGTACAAAATGATCTAGATCCGTTGCGTGGAATACAAATTATATTTATTTTGCAAAGACAAAGTATCGAAATTAATAATTTGCGCTGTTCTTGGCACCTGCGATACCGACAGAACTTATTCTTTTGTCCAGTTATATTATACACGAAAGATAAAGCGATCATAGAGATAGGTACCATTTATATTACATAAAATTATGCCATTTTCTCTCTACACACAAATGATATTTGTAATAGATACCAACGGTGGATAAGATGTGCTGCCATGTAACAATCTCCTTTGAAACTAAAATCTTATGTGGCTAAATGTGTGATTCTGAATATCATATATCCTGTGGTTGGAGACGTGTAATGTCATCAAATCTCCCTAAACGCGACATAAAACGACTTAGTGTATTCTAGAATGTCTAGATTGAGTTTAATTGTACAACCATGGTTTATATTTTATCTCAGCGAATGCTGAAATTAATATGGTTCATTTAGATATTGAAATTATAAATGCTTAATGAATTCTCTGACTAGTACATTTCACATTTCATTGAATATGTGGTGACCCTATTGCCATAAACCGGGCACATTTCTAGACTCCGTACCACTACTAGAAAATGTAATTAGAAAAATTTTGTAGTATCTGATCCGGGAATTGAATCTAGGACCTCCCGACAGGCAGTCGCACTTGCAACCAACACGACCAACGAGGCTGTATATAAGGAAGTAAAACGTACGTATTACTTTTATTAGATTTTCCAAAACAATATTAAATTTTTGTGAAAAAAATTACTAATTCATAATTTTCGTTAACGCAAGCCCTTTAAGAAAAACCTATTCTCAATCCTTTTATCATTCCTTGCACACGAACCGTCTTCATTAATGAGACGGTTAAAAGCCACTGTTTGCTACATTGGCCAACGCGGCTTAGCCGGCTGCACACAACTTAAAGGAAATTACCGTGAGTCGTAAATGTACAGATTCCTACATTTTCCTCACTTATAATCGCAGTTCAAATATATTTTCCAAAATTTATAACCAACATCCTCACAGTGGATGGATGAAATTTAGACCAGTTGACTGCTCAAAACAATATAACAACAGCTCAAAAAAGAATAACTTATATTCTATGTTTTCAAGTAGTATCGTATAAAACTTTTAATTGAAAATCCGCAGAAGAAAAATCTTACATGCATATACATATATGTACATGTGGAGCAGGCGGTGACGACGGAACTCCAATTAAAATAGTTTTCGAACTGAGTACACGTGGCGTGCCGCGTGCGCGGGCCTGCAGACGAAGTAATACTGCCGCGGATGCTTTTGTTAGATTTTTCACCGCTTAAGTAATTATAGTTCGATACAAAAACGATAACAAAAATCCATTTAAAATTTTCTGTAAATCTAATATGTTCGTATAAATTTATGTGCTAAAACTGTATATATTACAAAGTATATATTTCAATATACATGTGAGGAGGTTTAATGAAATGAATTTGAATATGTTCGAAATAACCTTCGTCCTAACACCTTAAACTAAACGGATAAAATGGCGTGATCCATGTCTAAGGGCATTCTCTCGCAGTTAATTAGGAACTACATACATATAGCAATAACTTCATATGATTATTTAAAAAAAAGTGTATTAAAAAAGGAAATGCACAGGACAGATAGCACGTACATTCAAAGTTCGTTGGTTCGTTTGTTAAAAGTGAAGCATGATATCCTATAGGTAAATACAGAGGAAACACTTAGAAATCGTTAAGCATGTTTTATAACACACCATACGACACCCGTAGATCGCGTGTCTTACCGCTAGCGTAAGAAATTGCGACGAGATATTGCTTCTCTCTTTATTTTCTAACGCCTTTATAATTGTGAGTGTTCTTCTGAACTATTCGATGTGATGCCAACGCAGCCATTCTTACATCGTTCCACTCGTGGAATGGCGAAGTCCCATCTTCACCAATTGGGTACGTGACAGCTTTCAACTGTGAGTTTCTCACGCTCGTTTTTGCCGCTAACATGTAAATTCTGGAACAGGCTTCCCCGTGGTGACTTTGCAGTGCACTATGACATGGAGTTCTTCAAAAAAAGCGTTAGCAGAGTTCTTCTGAGCTGGCAACGCGTTGATGCTACCTCGGACGTTGCAAATGCCCATACGGAACTGTGAACACACCACCCGACGGCCTGTTTGCTTGTTAGTCAATTTATGCAATAAAAAAAAATTGTTACAATTGTGAAGGTCATCGTCGTCAATCCTTTTATTGTTCCGGTTCTGTTGGACTCGGGTGTCCTATCAGAATGTGAAGAATTGCGGACGTGCTCATTTTACTCATTAAGAGACGTAAATATACGTAATATCTAAAGATCTCTCCACACGCCGTAAATAGTAAGGAACCCGAAAGCTTGTATTATTGTAACTAGACGGCTATAAAATTACATTATATACAGGGTCATGTAAATATATATATGTAAATATCTATACATGACATATATATCTACATATATGGAAATGTAAATATGTACTTATCTTTAACACCTAGATTAATCATTGTGCTCATTACAGAAATATTTATTCCTGGTGGAAATCGATTCCACGATACTAACCACTGGATCAACAGCTAAGCCAAACATCATAGCGTGTTTAATAAAAGAAAGAAACTGAAAATGTTAGTATAATGTTAAGTATCAAAAGTCTTCATACAGCAAAACGGATCGGACTTCATACTCTCCGTTTCATTCCAGAAACTGTCGAATTCGTTTTTATTTTAACCATCGCCTGTAGTTCCCACTTCCGGGATGAAACAGCCCTCTCTTCTCGTATTGTGAATTGTGTTTTGCGTCTTGTTATTCCAATTTATGCCGTTCCCAGTCAGATTAGGGGAGCAACGCATATTAATTGTGAATAAGCCTCCTTGTACGGGGCTTTCGGGAACCCTTGACATAGACAGGAATAGTCTCTTGATATTATGTGCCAATTAGAATGTATGCCTTTCATTAAAGGAACTCGGTTCAATAATTTAAATTCAAGCTGCCTTAACGTAGGTCAGCTTTGAAGCAAAACTTGTTTTACTGTTACCTCTCGTAACCTTTTCGTCTCGTAATTGAGGAAAAATAATTGTCTGAATTGTACACTGTGATATGGGTTAGCTGTAATTAAATAAGCCACCCTTAGGCTTATTAGTTAATCATTCAGCCCAAAGAGAACGATCGTGAACAACCGGTAGGAGCGCCTCTCGAAATAAACGAACGGAAACCATCAAGATAATTTTCATCAAGGTCGTTTATATAGAAGTCGATTGGATCGATCTGGTTTTATTAATTTGCACTTTGCTTAGTCCTCTGACTTTCATTCGATTTCGAGAGATATTTCTAGAGTTTGTAATAGAAATTAACAACATTGTTGATTTCCTATTATTTATTTCGTACACAATGTCCCATCACTGCGCCGGGGTCCCTGGAAACACACCTACTTGTATTTCTCGTCTTATTATTCCAATCTACGCAATCCTAGAGAGGATCACTGGTCAGTTTGTATTAATTGTGCATAAGCCGTCTTGTGTGAATCGGAATGCTTTTGGGACGTGTAAGTAATGAGGTGTTGTTTGTCTGTCGGATTTAATTACATTTAACGCATATTTACTTGCAGTTACGGTAATTATGCATACTGATACTGCATCCCGTTATTTTTTATGGGTGGACATTTGAATATTGTCCCTATAACCTTTCGTTACTTATCACATTTTTTTAAAAGGATTAAACAGCTTGTACACTTACGATGGTGTAAACTATTTGTACACATTGACGTACAAAACTTTTATTTATTTATTTATTTAATTCTTAACAAAAACAATTGTTCAGATTACGTTTTCGTAAACAGTAGCAATAGTATAAAACTATGTCGCCACTTTTTATTCCCACCTCGGCGGAGTACAGAAGTACCCATAATTAAGAAATATACTCGTATGTCGGAGACGAATGATAGACATCAAGCCACTTATGATGTCGGAGAGATATACAATTCTCAATAATATCGTCGTAGCAAGTGTTCACGGGTCGCACGGGCGTTATTATGAAATTATATGCAGGCAAACAAAGCTTTCATTACATACACTTTTAAAAGTTCGAACAAAACACTACAACTTATTTTATAAACGCAATGATACACAATATTGTAATAACTAACTAGAGCATTGGGTTCGCGACACCATCGGGCACTTCCCAAGCTAATACGATAAGGTCCTCCTCGACCAAACACTTCTAAATTTACAACACAACACTGCCCAACTTTTGAAACAGCCACAACAGCTACGTCTCGTCGCCACAACGCCCGTGTCTCGACCCACTAGAGACCTCTACAATGACGATCTCTGCTCTGATTGGTAATTTAACAAAACACCACCAATACGATTACTCTTAACATAAAATTATTGCAATAATCAAAAGAAGTATACAATAACAATTTTAAAAGGCCTATTTAATTAATTTGTGAATATTTAATATCTAATTTTGACTCGTAGCTTCCCCCGATTTATATATTATTTAAACACACCAATCACATGTGTGTTATGGGTAACATTGCATATAATATGTGTGTGTGGTTCGCGGAGGTGTATACTCGTATGTGTGTGTGTTTGTCTTAGTTTCTTAGCTAGTGACTAGAAATAAGTGATTCAGACTCATTGTATGTTAGATTTTGCAAGAACTCAACATACGGGTACAACCAACGAAACGCTTTTTCGTATTATTTCTTTACATTAAAAAAAATAACATAATTATTTTTATAAATAAATTTTCAAATTCAAAATATAAATGTAATACATAACCCTATTAGAACAATATAATAGTCGCCAGCTTGTATGCAATCAGACATATTCAAGATGACGCCTCGACAAGTTTATTAAATCGTACGCCATTGCATATTTGATTGTCCTCGTGATGTTTCATTTCGCTAAGTTGCGGGCGAAATTTACTGAGAAATGGTAAAAAGCCGCTAAAGCTCAACGAAAGCTCGGATGAAAGTTTACCTTATGCAAAGCCGAGTGAACATTTGTAGAATGTTGCGCATTTACGTATTGCATTATTAATTTAAACGGTTCAGTAAATGTATCTAATCTACATTATATTCACATCGATTCTAATTTTATTGTTAAATGTTTCGTGAGTGTTACACATGACTGAAAATTAAACGGCTAGACTCACGTATGTTTTTCGGGG
>DWFO01004716.1:0-11123 GCA_018246595.1 Mimoniades nurscia nurscia
TGCCGGTATCGACAGTGCGACTCCCTCTAACCATTCTACGATTACAATGTCTTCGAACTTCTCCACGCCCGGCCGCCCGACCACACTACGAGCCTCGCTAGAGATTGTGTTATTGTAACCGGACAGCTGATAATTTGCATGCGTATTAAATGTAATACAAGTATCTCTATAAACACAGTCCGGTTCCCGTAACGCGACTCGCGAGGCTCTCTCGTTGATCTCACGGCCGCGCGTGACGACGTGACGCCGTGACGACGCCACGAGACATTTATTATTATTATTACTCAGTACACGAACGTGGTACGCAACTTCTCATAATAAGTTATGCAGTGCAGCTATATTGGAGCTGTTACGGCAGCGATGCCGATAGAAACTTGACCTTAACTACATGACACGGAACTACTGCTTGAAAGTCGTGGGAGACTTGAATTGATTTTCAAACTGAATCAAAGATTTCAACATTTCATATTTCAAATTTCAAACCTCTGCTGTTGAGCTTGCAACTTGCGTCGCAGATCGGAGATCTCCTGCTCTGCGGTGAAAGAGAGCGAGGCGGTGTCCAGCGCGTCATCATCTGGAACGCCTTCTTCCAGCAGTCTTTCCAGCGGCACCGGAGAGCGCCTACTGCTCCCGCCGGTCAGGAACGACTTCGATAGTGGAGGCGATGGAGCTGATTCCGAACCCTGAGTACAAAAAATTGGAATTACATAAGAACAAAAAATTGGAATGGGATTGGTGTATCGTTCGAATTTCGACAAGAGCGGGAGAGATTGGTCAAGCAAGACAAGTGAATGGACTTGAGTCCTTAGATGCTTTGCATATCACTACAGTTTTTAACTTCTAGAAGGCGCAGCTGACTTCCGCTGCCCCGTCCTTTTTGATTTAATTGGGCAAACATTTAAACCTATGGCTTAGGTGCTTACATAAGTATTATAACATATTACTTTTACTCTTACTATCAACAAAAGTCGTTCGGATTTGTGAACTTTGGAAAATACAAAAAGAAAATTGGAATGTTTGACAGTGAATGTGTGGTCAAAATAAATTAAATAATGTTATTGGGAAGGAAAAAAAAATACGTATTTAAGTACATATTATATTAATATGTATGTCAGTTTTTCAGTTGTTTGGTTTACTGTTGCAGACAACATATTCAGTTGTCTGGTTTACTGTTGCACACAACATATTCAGTTATCTGGTTTACTGTTGCCGACAACATATTCAGTTGTCTGGTTTACTGTTGCAGACAACATATTCAGTTGTCTGGTTACCACAGCACACTCTCTTCAAACTTACTTGAGATCAGATAGCGGTGTGTGCAAATTTCCCAAACAGAAATAAACGGACTTCTTATCAAATGGCACTTACCTCGCCCTCCTCCCTCGGTATGAGAGACACGTTGATGTCTAGCTCTCCGTCGCTGCCGTCGTCCTTGGGTATCACAGGCAACAGGTACTTATCTCGACTGTCGTCCGCCAGAGCCTTGTCTAATGTTTCAGTCTCTTGAAGATTAGCTATTTGTTTCTTGAAAGACTCCGCTTCCTTCTGCAATTTCGCTTCCAGGTCGACGATCTGCGACTTGTAGCATTGAGTTAATGTTGATATCTGTAAAGTTAACATAACTATTGAGATATAAAATGGGTGAGACATATTAACATACGCCAACCCACACTCGGCCAGGGTGGCATGTGATGATGGTGACTGGTGCAGGGCTCGGTCAGAGTCAAAATGGTACATGGTGTAGGCAGTTGATGTGAAGAAGGAATACCTGCAGCTTGTGCTGGGCCTGCTCGGAGTCGAGCTGGTGCCCGAGGCGCGCCAGGTCGGCGAGCAGGCGCGCCGTGCGCTGATTGGCGCGCGCCGCCTCCGCACTCGCCTCCGACGCGCGCTTCCTCGCCGCCTCAGCCTCCGAGTCCAGCTCTTTGTACTGCTCCCTGAAAATATCATTTAACAAATCATAATTTGACTTCTCGATCCTTCAAATGACCGGCCTGTGTCAATGCACTGCTGAAAAAAAGCGTTCTCGGGCACGTTCGTAGAGGGAAAGTTCACCACAGGCAGGTAAGGTTGGCTTGAGTTCCTAATATGGAGCTTGGATCCTCTAAATGATAAGGGCAGTTTTCTATTATTATTAATTTCATTATCATTGTACATTAAATAAGTGAATAAATGTTAATTTTCTTCCCTACAATATTTTTTAAAGAATAACAAAAGTAAACGACTATTTGTGTAGTTGCACTGTTTGCACACAATGGGGACGTGCTTTAGTTGCGACTTAGCTGAATTACATTCATAGTTACAATTATAGAACGAAACTCACTGTAATGCATCAAGTTTCATTGTCGTTGTGACTATCTGTGCTTTGAGTGCGGCGTTCTCTTCCTTCAACTGTTCCTCTTGACTGTGATCTACTGTTTGGTTCTGACGTAACACTGCTTGAGCTCTGACCTTCGAACATTGTTGGAAATATTAATTTTCAATTGTTAATAAATAAAATCAATACTACCACTAAGCAAGTTGCGTGCAAGGGGGATAGCCTAGTGGTTTGGAATTCGACCTCTCACTCCGGGAGACCGAAAAGGCTCTTACATCTATTTCTCTTGCAGTTTGAATGAGTCAAATTTACTGTATCCAAAATTTTTGTGTTAAGGTTCAAAACAACAAATTCATAAGTAGTCAAGAAATAACTGTCTTCATAAAACATCTACCAATTACATTACAATATGCCTGTAATGTTTATAAAAAACTGACATATTACAATGTGAATGTTGATGTATGCAAGTGGCGAGGGAGACCAAGATTCAACTACATTGAACAAATAAAACAAATACTGATTGAAGAGGTGGTCGAAACGTCGAGCATGAATAGATTGATGCATGTGGAGTGAACACGTCAGGTCTGTAAGGCTATCCTTATATACCTCTATAGGTATTTGACACTCAATACCTGGCGCAATATAATAGTAAGTTTCAATATTCCATGCAACAAACACTTACTTTGTAGCTCGTGTATTCTGTGTTCAAATCCGCCAGCTCAATGTTTGCTACTCTTAATTTCTCTTCTAACTCCAAACATTTGAACTCTAACCTCTTTATCTTATTGTTAAGTTCCACTTTTTCTTCCCCTAAGAGGATGATAATTTTTTCCTTCTCACTTATCAGTGAAGTAATTTCCAAATCACATTCTTCATTCTTCCTTTTCTCATCTTCAAGGTCTCGCATTAGTTTGGTAACAAGATCCTTCTTTGTGTTGATTATGTTGTCTTTTTCTTTGCTGTCCTCTATAGCACCTTGAAGTTCTTCTCTTATTAACCTGTTCTGCATTTCTTCTGTCTTTATTTGCTCTTCGAGCAATTTTATTTGGGTCTTCATTGCAGTTATTGTACCTTGCTGTGTATCAATTGTAGACTCCATCTTGAGAAACATGTACATAAAAATTAATATAATCCTACCCATTAATGTTTGCTGTCCACCTTTATTTATTTTAATATTATGTAAAATGTACTTAATACCAGCAGATTAAGTCATTTTACATAATATTGAAATCTATTACATGTTGAGTTAAAAATACCTTTTAGTACTTATAATTTTTAATAATATATGACTTAAGCACTTACTTGAACAATTTTTTTCTTGCTCTCATCCATTTTACTTGTTAGATCTTTCATTGAGCGTTCATAATCTTCCATCTCAAGACTCAAGACATTTTTTCTTTTTACATCACGAAGAGCTCTTTCCAGTTGTTCCTTTGTAACTTTATGAGCTTCTAATTCAGCATTCAACTGCTGACTTACGGCACGAAGTTCAGCTAAGCAAAGTTATCAAAAGTCATATTTAAAAGTGTATTTTATTGTGTATAAGCACTAGCATGTTAGCAGCATGAATGCAGTGAATATTAGTAAATCCAATAAAATTGATCACAGGTGTGTTACTACTTTTGAGCAATGATAGGGTGACCTCTAATAAAACAAATTGTTGTCAAAACAGTTGTTTCATGACACAACTGCTTAGGTAGAGTGACAACCATAGGAAACTATGTATATCATTAACATTTCTTAAATTGGTACAAGTGTTTGTCTAATCATTGCTGGGTCCTCCTCCCCTGGGACCTTCCCTGACGGGTTAAACCCATGATCCCCACGCTGGACATGCAGGTTGGAGCTCGCAGAGCACACCCTTAGGTGCCGCCTATACTGCTGCTCATAGATGGCTATGCTTAGACAGACCGCGCCATACCGCGATCTGCTAGCGCCGGATTTACGCGCTTCTTACGACAGTGTATCGCGGCATGGTTCAGGAACTGTATTCTTACACCGCCCCGATACAGATAGACGGTTTAATAATAAATGTAAAATACCTTCTACTTCTACAACTTTTGCTGAAGCCTTTGTGGAAACGTTAAGATCATCCGTCAATGTTTTTACTTGAGCTTCAAGGTCAGAAACTTCCCTCATTTTAACATCATCTTCTTGAGGGTGATCAACAATGTTATACACTGTTGCCCTGTCATTAATCTGCTTCAATAATTTAGCTCTTTCTTGTTCTGAAACTTGCAACTGTCCTGTTGTTTCATTGAGCTTCTTTTTAAGTTTCAATGCGAAAATCCTCAACTTAGTGTATCTGTAAAGTGGCCAACATATAACCAGAATATGTTACTAGATTTGAAGTACATAGTGTAACATTTCACTTATGTCACATGAACTACAAACAAACATTTAAACTTACTTATCTTCAAATGTGTCATCTAAATCTTTCATACGAGCATGTTCTTCTGCTTTAGAAATAGTGGATGTCGACATATCTTCATTTGGTAGATCTACAACTAAACAAATATTTTCTTGTCTATCAGTATATTAACAAATATTAATAATTATTAATTTAAAGATGTGTAGTTTAGAAAAAGATAAGTTTATGATTTACTTACTAGAGCTTTGCTGTTTCAACTTTTCTATATCTTCCTTTAATGTTACTATAATAGCATCCTTTTCAGTAAGAGATTTTACAGCATTTTCTTTGACAATAGATATATCTTTAATGGCTTTATTATTTTCAGTAGTAACCTTTTCAGCTTTTCGCAGATCTGCTTCCAGTAAATCAATTTTTTTAAGCAAGCCATCTCTTTCGTCCTTGATTACGCCTCTATCTTTTTCTAATGTTTCAATTAGCCTTTCCATTTCTGCAATAGCTTTTTGCAATTTAAATATAGCCTCACCACGTTCTTTTAATACTTGATTAATTTCTTTCATTTCATTAAGTAACTCAGCATTCTCTGCTTTATAACTTGCTAATTTTGATTTAACACCCTCATATTCTAAAAGGAGAGTGTCAAACTCCTTGGATTTGGTCCGAGATTCTTTAATTTCAGACAATAGTGATGCATTTTCTTGTTTATAAGCTGACAATTTTGTTTCTAGTCTAACAATGTCAGCTTGTAGTGATACATTTATTTCAGAATAATTTTCTACATCATCTTTGGGTTGTTCCAGTGAAAGTTTCAGAGTATCAATTTCTTCTTTGAGCAACCCATTTAAATCCAGCAAATCATCATATTCTTTTTTCACTTTATCATATTGTTCCTTTAATATCTTCATTTCCTGTTTTATCTTTTCAGTTTCCTTCTCTGTTTCTTCTTTGAGTTTTTTTTTTATATTCGAGTTTTCGTTTAATATTGCTTGTGATTGTTGTTTTATTTGTTGTAATTCTAATTTCATCATATCATCTTGATCTTTCAATATTTTGTATTGGTTTTCTAATTCAACAACAGCATCCCTTGCATTAAGTTTTTCTTTCACTAATATTGCTTTTTCGCTTTCTAATGCTTTAATTTGTAGCATCAAGTTTTTATCATTCTGGTTACTCTCTTCATTTTTTTTAATCATATCATATAAGTCTTTGTTTTTGTTATTTAAACATTGAACAGTGTTTAATAATTCACTATTTTTTGTAGATAAATCGATAACTTTTAAGTTCAGTGCCTTTAAATTATCATTCAGCAAATTATTTTCAGTATATAAGGTGGAATTAGATTCATTTAATATATTACATTTTGATTTCATTTCTCCTAAGTCATTTTTTAGTGAATCATTAATACTGAGGCTTTCAATTATTTGTCGCTCTATGTCATCTATTTTTGATTTCAGACATATATTCTGTTCTGTAAGTTGATCTATCTGAGAAGTATGACTTTCATTATTACAAGCATTTTGTGATGTTAGTAACTCATTCAATTGTTTTTGTTGATGTTCCAACTTTTCTTTCAATGAAATATTCTCATTGTTCAAGTCATTAATTTGAGTGTCTAAAACTCTAGATGCTTTTATTATTTCGTTTTGCCACTTGGGAACATTTTCTGAATATTCCTTAACTGTTTTTGCCAGTATGTATCTGGAACCTTTCAGTTGATTAATACATGCTGCACATTTTAATATTTTATCTTTATAAGTTCTTAATTTAATGTTTGCTTTCTCAGTTTTTAACGTCTCTGATTCATATAACTTATTTAGTTCTTCTATTTTTGTACTATAATTATTCATTAACTCTTCTTTCTTGATGTTTTCACTCTGTAAATTATTATCCAGCTCTTCAATTCTCTTGGTGAGTTCCTCAATTTTATTTTCATAAGCTGCATCTAAAAAATTTCAAAATATACATGTTAATAGATGTATGTTTGTAATGTAATCATGCATCCTGCATTCCTCAGAGATAAGCAGCGTACTACAGCCTCATATTTTACCAGTTATATTTACAACCCACAATGGACTTGGTGATGTGCCTATTGCCATACACCAGACAGAAATTCAGTTTCTGAGCCACTACTAGGAATTGTAACTAGAAATTTCAAGTTACAAACATTCAATAGCACCCACTTAACCCACTGCGGGACTTGAACCAAGGGCTGCTCGATCAACAGTCACACTTGCAGCCACTACACTAATGAGGCAGTCTTGTTAATATACTAGTTAATATAAACTTGAGTTTTTACCATTTTCAACTTTCTCTTCAATTATCTGAAGTTGTTCTCTTTGTTGTAAGCCAATGTTGTTAAACTCAGTTGTCTTGTTTTCAAGTTCTGTCAACTGATTAATGAGTTGCTCATTTTCATCTAAAAGCCTATTGTTTTGTCTTTTTAATGAAATGATTTTACTGTCTAGATCTGACAACTTTTGTAAGGCAATTGCTATAGTTTTGTCTTTCGCAGATAGCTCTTTTCTTTGATTGGTCACTTCATTCACTAGAGTGAGGCTCTTCCTGTTAAGACTGCCTAATGAAGTTTTAGCAAGCTCTACTTCAGATGTGTGTATTGTGTTTTGTTTGGTTAAAGAATCAACCTGTTCCTGTAGTGTCTTTACATTGTTTTCACAAGCATTTTTTACTGCATTGCAATTTTGCAACTCATGTTTTAAGGTTTCATATTCTTGTTGTAATTCTGAAATGTAAATATTATGTTAACACAGTGAACATAACAAGAGTTGTGGTAGAGCAATTAATGAGATTAATGTAAAATGAGCCAAATACTAAATTATTACCTGACTTTGCTTGTTTAGCTTTTTGGGCAAGGACGAGCAAGCCCTTACACTTTGCAATCAATTCATCTCTGCTTAAATCATCAAAGGGGTTCTTCTTAAAGCTACCATCTTGATCCTGAAATTTATGTGCATGTTTATATAATCCTTTTAGTGTATAGCCCTATGAAAGCCTTGAGTATATAGACAATATACAAACAATAACTAAAAAAATTGCATATTATCTGCAACTGGAGAGGAAACCTCCATAATTCTAACAGAACATTACATCAGGCCTGTAATACCTGCGGGAGTGTAGTATATTGCCACATTTCACCAGTGACCTTATACAACCCATGGTAGAATATTCAGTGACACCATTGTCCTACACTGGGCATAAATCAGACTCAACTAGAAATTCTAAGTTAGAAAATCCAATTGTGCCCTACTCGATAATCGAATCCAGGACCTTTCGATCAGCAGTGGCACTTTGGCTTCACTCGACAAACAAGGCAATGTTATTCCAATAATTAATAGCTGTTATATACTAATAGCTTCTTGCTATTGTCACAGAAAACCAACTTATGTCAAATAATTCATAAATAAAACCACAAACTATAAAATTTACATGAAATTATATTTAATGATATCTCAACTCATTCTAACATTGCAACATAACAACATGAAAGGTACCTTTTCAGATTCCATGCTAAACGCTTATAGACCTACAAGATGTCCATTTACAAAATTTAATATTGTAATACAATATGTAAACCAGAATGAAAATGTATTCTTATTAGACGTAATTTTATAAAATCGAAAACTACAAATTGTTTAAAAATTGAAGATGATATCACATCACATCATATGTGTCAATTTCTGACATAACATGACATTTCATACTAGCATTACAATCTTAATAATCATGTCAAACTGGTCAAACATACCTTAATAAGTAATGCTTGCTATAAAGCAAAAAGTAATATGCAAATGTATAATATGATTGTTATTAACAAAATTATGACACTTAGAAAGTAGTGTAAGGTTGGTTTTGTTGATCCTGTACTTTCAGTATACTTGGCCGAAATTAAACATTTACATGTATTCAGCTGTATTGTAATGGCGGTCACAGAGTGTATATTATAAATGGCGGATCTAGTCACTGCTGCTATCGTTTTGTATGCATGAATATTGAACGATAAGTCATCTAATTGTGTAGTTATACAAATATAAGTTTTCATGAATACTTGAAATGTGATTAAACCCAATTTTATTTAGTTTTATCCTGTTCTATAACTAAGCAGGTAAGCAGAATTTAAAAAAGTTAAAGGATTTGTTAGTCGAAAAAAGTGCAGGGTGCGTCCATCAGTAATATTATTGTTGGAATGCGTGATTTGTTTCTTTAGTGATGTATTTATAGTTGTCATCAAAAGAGTAAATAACATGGCATGTGAAAAAAGGGCATTACTTCGTAACACGTCTGTGTCGTCTGTAACTGAGTGAAATAGTTATACATAAACGATTGTCACAAATGCAGAACGTGCACGAATCTGCAGAATGTCGAGTGATGAGGATAAGCCACCTGCGCCGCCGGTCCGGCTCACCAGCAACCGTGCTACCGACCGCGGCGACTCCGTTGCTTCTGTTGACATGAGACCTCTACCGAAAGGTAAGACCATACTCAACAAAAACTAACGAACGGACGAGTTGAATGGATGACTCATATTATTGTTTTAACAGAAAATGAATATATTAAGTGGACAATGGACACATTGAAATTATTTTAGAATGTATAAGTGATGTTGCCTGAGTACATTGATTTCAATGAGTTTACCATCATTTATCGAATGTCGTCTGTACATTGAATGTAACATACTTTGCACCAGTGCAATTTAATACAGAGATAGGTTGAGTGTACAATAAAATACAATATTATGAACATTTTGTTTTCAGAACCTGATGATGGTGGTGATAGAAAAAAGAAAACATTAAAGGCAAAAATAAAAGGTTCCAAAAGCACAGCACACAATGACAACAAGCCTAACATTAGCTACCCAACCAACTTTGAGCACACAGTGCATGTTGGGTTTGATGCAGTGACTGGAGAGTTTACAGTAAGTACAATTGTATTATGAAGAGGGGGAAATACAATGGCCTCTTTCATTGTACAAGGGCACCTCCCACTGGGTGTTTATTTACTGAAGACCAGGAAAACAATGTAATGTGTCTGCAATCCTTCCACACCTACATATATTGGCAATGCACTATGCTTTGACATTGGCAATTGTTGCACATCCCCTTGTGATCACCACTGGCTGTAGCACATGGCATATGGATGATAATTTGAAAAGCTTTTAATGCCTGATGTGGCAGAGGAAAAAATTTGCCTATTTATAGTACCAGCTGTTTTATTTGTAGGGGATATAAAAAAAATTTAAAATTGGAGTCCAATAAAATTGCATTTTGCAGTAAGGGCTTGTTGCCGGGGTCGCTGTGCTCATGCTTAATTTTGTCTAACATTGCATATAATCATTAAATAATATATGTTTTCATTTACTTTTCTTAATGAGTTCATTTTATTTATATGTCAATAATGTAGTATGAATAAATCTGTCAGAACAGAGTATTAATTAGAATTTGCAAGTTCACTATTTCCAGTATATATATTAAAGGACTTAATAGGTAGATTATTTTACCTCAGAATATTCAAAATTAGAGTTTAACTAGATTTAGAACTTATTAGACAAACATTTGACAAATAACATACTGAGCATACAAAAGCTACACAATTATTTATTTTATTGATATCTATGCATGCATGAAAACATAGAGAATGTTTACTTATAGAAAGTCTTTACGACACAAATGAAAAAGACTTTGTAATATGTAGGATTGTAGAAATTGATTGAAGAGGAAGTAAAATACTGTTCTTACCTATTATAATATATATATATCCATATTATTGAGTTCCATGTATTACCGCTTTTGTTTCAAGCTGCCTCTAACAGTAAGTAATAGTTTGTTTATACAATGCAAAGTATGTGTCATGTTGCTTACTACCTATAATTTCTATTCCAAATTGGTGACATCCATGTTTCAGTTCAACTCCTCATTGTTATTTGTTAGTGTCACAACATATTTATAAATTTATTGCACAATTGCTATGTTATATTTATTACAAATGATTAAAAATATCATAACATGAACAAGAAAAAAATATGTTACTTTTGCAGTGAAAACAATATTGGTTTTAATATTGTTAATATCAAATTATTACACTAACATATTATTAACATAAGTTATGCATGCTTGTATGTACAAGTACTTAATTAAAATACTTACTTATGTGAAACGAATTTGAAATGATTTCTTGTATGAATGAAGGTAGGTAGGTATGTAACATTGTCTATGAGTGTATGAGTGTAGTTATAGTTGTACCTGCTTACACTTAATTTTGTTTTTGCTCCTCAACATTGCTACACCCACAGTTTGCAATGGTCACATGATTCAATAATTTTTAGTATAAATGATTGTGTAGTGTTTTAAGTTCACACTAATATCAGTTTATGTGGATAATATACATTATATAGGACTGAAGCATGGTATTCTATTGATCTGTTTG
>DWFO01004717.1:0-11122 GCA_018246595.1 Mimoniades nurscia nurscia
AGTAACTGGTGAAACGTGGGAATGTTCTACATTCCTCTGCCTACCTCTACGGGGATTACAGGCGTGAAGTTACTTCTTTACTTTCATATGAAGTAATACATAACACACACAGGTATAGAAAGGTGACATAAGTTTTCTATTATATTTTAAATCATTTTTGTACTCTACATTCTGTTATCAGTTTTTTCGACATCAATCAACGATATTCCAGTTTAAATTCAATACTGCTAAAAGATTATTGTTCTTTCACAGAACTTATGACATGTCTCAGAAGACAGACTTATAGGAAAGCAAACAATTTGCCCCAGTGTTGTTTAACTATACTCCGATGGCCAATTTTGGGACAAGAGCGTTGCCACAAGCGTCCAACTAAAAGCTATTTGTCATTGTTTACCAACTAACTAGTTCATATGGCTCTTTGCGCGCTCTAAGACAGATTTATAGACTTTAATAAGACATTGTTTTTCTAAGAAACTACTTTACCGGTAAACAGCAACTTGGTCGTGTTAAATATGTGTAAGTAAAACGTATGTTGGCGTTTGTCTTGAAGCTTTTGCGAACAATATATGACATTACGTTTATTTTTCTAATGGGGTAAGCAGATAGTGCAGTATAGGGGTTATGGTTCACCAGTTATGTTATACGTCCTACCATGGAATAGGTCGTGAGCTTACTTCCATACATCGGGAAAAATTCCAGATTTTAACGGGAATTTCAACTTCATTATCATCAGCTTGTCTATGTCCACTACTGAATTGGTCTCCCCCTGCTGGGCAGGCGTATCGGGAGCTCCAAAGGACGGCTTCTCGCGGCACCTACCATGTTAGCATTTTGCCGTGTCTAAGTAGGCTACATACCTCGTTCCGCTTGCATATGACCTTGAAATTTAAGAATATTTGGATATAGGTATGTTGTTCTTAAGAATTCTTTTTGGAACTGAATAGTAATATAAAATCTTAGTATTATATGTTGATTTTAGCTCAATGATTTTCCTGATTTCAAAATGTTAACAATAATAAAGGAACATTTTAATAAACAAAAGCTTAAGCCAATAGTAACTATTGTGTTTCGTGCAATTAATTCAACCGCCGTCGACGAACTCCGACGGAGCCAGTGAGAGCTTCCTTTTACAGCATGTTACAGAGAAAGACGAGTCTCTCGTGCAAATTTATATTAATGAGACCTCATTCAACAAAGCCGGTACGAATGGAACCGCCAAGGTATGGTAACGAGGTTGGAAGTAGGCTTTTCATGACACGTTTACAATATTTTCACCGACGATGGATCACGAATGTACCCGTATGATTTGTAAACGAGGTAACTGTTAATTTCAAAATGGTACACTAGGCATAATTTCTTGCTAAGACAAATTCGCTGCACAATTATAGTGAGAAGGCTATTTTAACGTTTCCTATCATTAAAGTAACGAAACACAGGGTATTTTACTAAATATATTAATTATTTCTTGTTGTTAGCACTATAATTGAAATACAAACAATGTATTATCGTAGCAAAAAAGATGAATCGTCAAAACTTTGGTGAAATTAGGAATTCATCTTGGGATCGAAAAGAATTGTTTACCATAAACTTATCCTCACCGGAAGTCGTGTGAAAAAGTGTTTTATTCCGGTCTGAGGAGCTAATTCGACAATTGGCTTAAAGGTCCCAAACTTTTAGTCGACGTCGGTAGAGAATTTCTGAAGTAATGCAATAATAAAGCGTGTAATAGTCATACGGTTTTCTATTTCATAGCAAAACTTTCTGAGTGCCTGGTGTGTGTTGTGAATTGAGTTATTGAAAGTAATTTCACTTTCCCCAAAAGAAACAGTAATGTATAAAGTTACTACTTTATACTCTCACGTGGTAGAACGGAAAGAAGAACGGAATTTACGCCACCTCTACTCTAATGTTGCTTATCCGAGAATGAGTGGTATGAGATACAGTATCGGAAAACTCATATGGCAGAAGTTTTTAACGTCTACGCGCCTCACAAAACAAATTGAAATCCGATGGTTGAAACTTAGTCCGACAGGTCAGTACCTTTTATGGTAGGGTATAATTTATTTTGTTAATCTGTTATCACTCGAATCTGCTATAACCATATTGTACCAAACGTCCCGTCAAATTATTTTACTTCAGCTTTTATCAAAATACTGAGGAAATTTAAAACAAGCAACCTCTCGAATAAGGTATCAACACTAAATGACAACCACGAAACCGTACTTTATGATCAAGAAATATGTAGATATGTACATAAAATCTCTCTGTACGTCTGTTCCATTTAAGTTAGTGGCGCAATGCGCTTGCAGATAAAGGTGCGTCAAAATTAATAATAAACGACGAGCGCTTTGATTACACTCGCCCCATTTAGAATTTAATGAAACTTCGTGTCTCGGAAATTACAGATTTTATACCGCATACGACCTTGACAGCCATATTTTATTCTGATTATTCGAACACACAAGTTACTTTAATAAAAACGTTACAACCCACACCCCCTATACCATGGTGGGGCGTATAACGTAATAGGTGAATCTTGGCAGTGTACAGCACTAATATGGCTACCCCCTTGAGGAAAATATAGGGGTGATGTTGTGTAATATCAAGCAAAATTCTCATGCAACGGTTGCATGAAGAGCGGAAGTGTCGATTCGCGGCGGTAATTTCAGTTTTCGGCGAATTTGTGTGGGGAATAGATAGTCCCGCGCTGCGCAGACCGTTTTTTTTTTAAATCCGAAACCAATTTTATACTCAACATGCGACTGTGTGTGAATAAAGCTGCCAGTATTTTTATATATGGCAAATATACATATAGTTGGTTTAAATTGTGTTCCTTAATTACATTTTAATTTAAAATTAATGATCTGTTCTTCCTCGTTACGAAGCTCGTTTATATTTCGAATATTATTTGAACGCGCTGGTTTCTCGCTAGTGACTGTAACATAATCGTGAAGAATTATTTCTTTAATAATGTAATATAAAAACATTTGCCGATAAATTATATGTAAGACCAGGTTTTAATCTAAGATATGACATTTTAATCTAAGACATTTAAATTACTGCAATACATATTGAAGATCATATTATATGCTCGCCTTTTTTAAAATAAATTAAATCAGCTTCTAGTATATTCCGTATATATGTAATTTGTTTATAATAAATACCTATATTTTAAGGGTGAGTTAATGATAAACTAAGTCTTGAATTTGAATGTTTATAATTACTTAAAACTAGATGAAAATGGGGAAACCAGGACGGCACAAAAAAGTAATATAACACTTATTAAGAAAACAGTTGTCTTTCTTGAGTGCGTTCCATTTTAATGTAATATTGGACAATTTCAAATTAAACGAGCACTTGTCTTATTCGGTATCGGCCCTAGAATGTTTTTTACAGACAGATATGATGAAGATTACCCAAAAATTTCAACAATTGAAATCAGATCGTATGCCTAAAGTTCAGGTAGCGCTGTAAATTAATAAACTTGAAGTGTTATAACTGTATTATTAAGCACTACAACTGCTGCGGAAAAAAAGTAATGCTATTAATTTCCAGTTAACCGTTCATATTTACATTGCGTTTCTGGCATGCATGCTTGCACAGTATGGTATTATGATTTTCTTGCCAACATTTTTATTTATTTATTGCTCATAAATAATGCTAGCAGTCGGCTTAATGCGTATTGTTAATGTATTAAGATATGTATGTATTTAAACTTAAATGTACGTTAAAATCCCCGAAGAAGTGGGCAGAGGACTGTAGTACACTTAAACATTCCACCAGTTACGTTTAAGTCGCACTATTTAATAGGTGGAAAGCTTATTTCCATACACTGGGTACAAATCTAGACTCCGTGCCACTACTAGACAATCTATGTTAGAAAAATCCAATAGAGCCCGACCCGGGATTTGAAACCAGGACCACTCGATCGGCAGTGGCGCTTGCAACGAACACGAACAACGAGGCAGTCAATATGTACATATGTATTTTTTTATTAATAAATAATTTAAGTGATAAATTATTAGCTCCATATTTTGATACACATTTTGATAGTCGTATTTTTATATCAAACATACATCAAAAGTATGACAAAAATGTTGATGCCGGTAAATAATGTATTTATGAATGCTGTTTAAGGTAAATTTGTACGTGAATAAAATAATAATAAAAGAAAAGAGAACAAATAAATAAAAATTGTTATGATTCGCGGTTGGTGGTGTAAGAATTTTCGGTGAATCCATTTAGGTTTTGCGGCGTTCCGATGGCCTTCTACGTTACACGAGCTCCATTCAGAACCTTAAACTTAAAGAATGCTGTCATATTTCTACATATAACTTTTTACTTTTACGTCTACATTTTTGTTGAAATTGGCGTTTTCATAGTTCAAAAAAAACATGATAAGAACTGTGACTTTATACTTATGAGTAATTAGATTGACAAAAAATATAACACTTTGTAACGATTACGCGCCGATAACTTTCAATAACATCGAGCTCGTATGACGTCACATAGTTAATTTTTTCATCATTATGCCTAACCATGGCGAGTGTAAACTGTTCATCAATTTGTTATTGTTATTCTTATTAGTCTTAATATATATTTTTTTAAATTAAGAAATCTTAAAAATAATTATTTTTTTATAATTTTGTGCGAATGCCACTGATACATAATTTTACATATTTATTGTATATTTTACATAATTACATAAATTTATAACAATAATATACTTAAAATCCCTTATTGATTATTAGTATTACTTTTCGCCATACTAGGTAAATTAATTTAAGTTTTTTGTATGTACCTACATAAGTTTTAACGTTTTAGCTTGTGGGTTCATTCGTGATTAGTTTAAAAAATTAAAATATGCGAACGTTGTTATAATATTTTTCAAAAGATTAAATAGGTTTGTAAGACTTGCGTTTCGTTTTCGCCTAAATCTTTCCTTAATTTAAAAATGATTTTGAATATTTGAATTTTAAAAGTTACGTTTCGGCTTAATCCTCCTATCTTTGTCTTTATCCCTATTATTATAAAGGGAACACCGGGAACGCGCTACGTGGTTTACTTAGATATTCTGAGCGCGTTACACAAATGACAGTTTTCTAATGAAGTCGATTGCATTTCCACGAAAAATGGAGTCGAGTGCTTGACAGCGGATAAAATGGATTATACATAGTTCAAGGAAACGATGTGAGAAAAATGTATCGCAATATGCACAGAAACGAAGCATCTCACTTTGGCAGTGCAAGCAAGTTTAGAAATTTCGTGTATATTAACGAAAATTTTATTCGCGATTTCACATTGTATGTCACATATTAAATATTATAAACTTTTGAACGGTACCGTTTTGTTTTCATTGATATTTTAGAATATGACAGACAAAACGTAAACGTAACTGGTGACACGTGGGAGTGTACTGCACTCTGCCTACCTCTTAGGAGATTATAGGCGTGATGTTGCGTGAATCGGAGTGAGAACCGATTCGTGATAAATAATAATTCATTCCGTTATTCATAATTAATGGATCGTCACTTATTTAATCAGAAATATCAGTGTCAGAAGACATATTGAATAATTAAATCAGTTGTCTCTGATCATTTGATTTGGTTTCGTATTGTCTGTTCAACTTTCATATCTTACTTAAGCTTTTAAATATTTTTTTTTTTTTTTCATATTATTTATTTCACATGAGAAAATACAATAAGATTCGTAGTGAGCAAAAAGTGACTCTAATATAGGTAACAATATTGATAATCAATCATCAGTTATAGAATGCTAGATCGGAAGACCAGCTGAATAATACTGAAGCATAATATTAATAATACTAAATAATACTGAAGCATAATATTAATAATACTAAATAATACTGAAGCTGAATAATAAAAACAGTCTATTCCCTTTGTAGCAAGTGTTTGAATGCACTATCCGTGGAACCGGAAAACGCAACGTTACCAACATCCGCCTTGGATTGGATCACAAAATATTAATTTATATCAACATTTAATATTAACTATAATAAACGATGCGTTAAATCGACGACAATAACAAGGTGTACTTACACACATAAATATTAATATTATTATTTAATATTTAATATGTAATCGGTACTAGGTGTCTACCCCGTATGGGCCCAGGCGTGGTGGTATAAAAAAAATTATGTTATTTTTTAAGATGATTGATATCGTGACTCATGGCCTATTATATTTATACTCTGTCGGGCATTGTGTTCTTCTCAAAATATGTCCCTCATAAAATAATATTTATACAAGTAATTCAATATTATAACATTATTTTATTTAATAATAAGTAGCCAACATTCTGTACACTGTTATATACATTTGGCGTGGGTATCGCCACTGGAGAGTACAATTTATGTTACTAAGTGCCAAAACAGTTATAGGCTACGATGGCATGCTTACATCACATTATATTAATTATTATACACATTTGAAATGTCATACATATAAGAAACAATATAGTGCCCGGAGTCGCGTGTCACGGGAATTGCAAAGCTATGCAGTGTCGAGATGGTGGCTGGTACGATGCGCTGCATGTTACCTTGCAAGCGTGGCATTCTGAGAGCTAGAAAGGTGTCATTGATAAATTCCATAATTGACTGTGTTTGCTATGCGTTCTATATTCTAAAAAAAGTCAGCAATAAGTTTACAGTGTAAGTGAAATATGCTATGCCAATAGTTACCTGAGATGTAAATATGTATATACATATACGTATGTATTATACTATATAAAATGTAAGCACAAGTATAAGAAACAAATGATGCTCACAGTAGGGCAACATGTGTTAAGCTAAGTATGCTTTAGTTCTCAACATAAAGTCTAGTCAAATTACGTAATTTTTTTGTTTGTTTGTTTGTGTTAATAAAGAAATAAAGTTGGTATAACAGATGTATTATATTAATTTACCTGTACCAGTCACACTTGACTGAAAGTTTTAGTTAATTAGTGCCCACACAGTATTTTATTAGAATATAACTCTAACATAAAAGCGGTTTTGTGCTTGTCGTCTGAGCTGTGTCTTGTCTGAGACAGAAATAATACAGGTTAGGCTTTTCTCAACACATTAGTACGAGTACAAACCGCATCCAAATTGGTTCAACCGTAGATGAAATTAGAAAACAAACGCACAGATACAAAAACAAAAAATAATCAGCACTGTCTTAAAAATATTGACTGACTAAAAAATATAGCAGGTTTGGACATGGCGTCTGTATGATTTTGTATAAAATATATAGACTGTTATAATATTAAGACATTAAGTAAGTAACTTAGAATTTCTAGTAGTAGCTTGGAGTTTGGATATGATGTACCCGGTGTATGGCATTAGGTTCACCGAGTATTCAATAATGGGACGTAAACATAACTAGTGAATTGATTGGGTATCTTCTGCCCACCTTTTCGGGGATTACCGGCGCGATGTTACTTTTTTTAGAATACGTTACGCATTATTTAATTTAAGCATAAATATTGAGTAAATATTTAAAAAGTCGTCGTAGATATAACCTGTGACACAGAAAACAAAATGGTCTCTTAACATGAACTATGTCATGCGCAATTCTGGCAGTGTGCTATGACCCCAATAAAATCTCATTTTAAACTTTTAAGCTCTGGTTTTTTCCCTCATTAATATTTTATTACTTGTATTAATAATTTTCTCTAATTATTTAGTTTAACAGCTGTAATCATTATCATGCAATTATTGTATTCTATATCTGTATATATGTATATTTCCAAATTGATAATGTTTCAGCAGCATCTCGACTAACTTTGACAGGGCCAGCAAATTTAAATGAACTTTTAATTTTACTCAGTTTCAAAATTTTACCAAACACTAATATGTGACGACTCTTACTTTTTATAAACAATTTCAGTGCATAAGGTCCGCTACTCTAACTATTAAATTTAAGACAATATGTCGAACAAGCCTTACATCGTCAAATTGAACCTACGAGAGTTATTTTACACAAACTGGCATTGGGTCATCATAGTAACTATTAAAGAACACTTGGGTTACCCAAAATACGTCTTTATTGGTTTTAGTGGCGTAATGTTTTGTTGACCCATCTCCGACCCTATTAAATAGTTATTTAGATTTGTATTTCCTTCTTCCCTAATTGTAGGTTTTTGGTGCAATAAGCGGACAATTGTGGTAGAAGATTCGTACTTGGGAGAATCATTCGTCTAGGGTTCAATCGTGAATGATATCGGTGTAAGTACCGATTTTCGCCGATAGGTATTAATGTTTCGGGTTTCGGTTTCAAGAGACTATTCTTAATGCATGCTAGTTCCAACGTATTCTAAATGAGTATAAAAGTATTTGTGACTCATCTTTAATTGACCTTTAAACTGACATATCTGAGACGGATTACGGATTTATACTGCAAAGACCTAAGAACATCAGATGGCATAATAATTCATTTGCCTTTACTTATACTTAACATTAGTTTTACAACTTTAGAAGATCAAAATTACTTAAAGATTAATTCTTAAAATGATTCAAAAAACTAAAGTCCGGTTTTTAAACGGTCTTTAGGTCCCTGATAAAGCATAAGGGCTATTAAAGTACCTATAAATATCAATGATAAACAGGATACACTTCCCGTATAAATTATTTTAATACCCATACTAGTTATGGCTCTATCCGTCGCTTTTCGTTATAGGTTTCCAAAAAATCGCTGCAGAATCGCGATGGAAACTGCGAGAGTCAAAATACACGAAACCTTTAACACGAAAATAAACAGGATTATAAATAATACAGTAAAGCCAAATGAAACCAATGTATGTTGCGTTATATAATATAACAATATTAGAAATAGTAATACATATTTATAATTAGATCTAGAAACTACTAAAACTTGCCCGTAAACTATACTAACACGCGCGCGCAAACTGAGAATTCATAACTAAGGTCCATAATGAAATTAATGACGTACACAGCAAGATCGTGGGACGTAAACGTAGGTAACTGGTGAAACGTGGGAGTGTTCTACATTCCTCTGCCTACCTCTTCGGGGATTACAGGCGTGAAGTTACTTTTTTTTACACCGCAACATCATTTTTCATCAGGGGAGATCGTTATTTAACACAACTGTATTTCTCCGAACGGGTAACCAGAGAAGTGTAGTACTCTGTTTTAACCAATCACATTACACGGCTCATGTGATGGTGAGCGTGTAGACATCGGTGGTTAATTGCTAAGGTAACAATATATAAGACGATATTATTGTCAATAGCAATTATCATTGGCAATAGAATCCTCAGTATGATAACCGCCGCGAAGCGATATGAAATCGCGAGATTACGTATGCTAAGTTTGTGGCATACAATCTGTTAGCGGAAGCCATTACGCCAGCTTTCGTCGCTACGGCAATGTAGAGGATGGAACTTCGTAGATATTCAATAGTTGCGTATCCGTTATGAGACTATATGAGTTAGTGACGTTCAATTTGTACAGAGGCTTCGCTTTTGTTTACGTAACTTATATCTATAAAATTCTACGTTCATTCAGGTTAATATTAATTATAATTATATTGAGAATATCAATTATAAATAATTTATATACATCTAGTTATCTGCATCTAATCTCAACCAGAAGAGAACTTTTATCTGACAGTTAACTAAATTTTTTATATATGTTTTAAATAACTTTTTTATTTACTGTTATCTTTTTTTAATAGTTGCATTGCTATAACTTAATAATTAGTTATCGAGTGGACTAATAAAAACTTTAAGAAAACTTTGAGCTTCAAATGTTTTATAAAAACTATCTTTTTCAAAACTTTTTATGTACCTACTCTGTTATGCAAATTAAAAAATATTAAATAAAGAACTTTTTAAAATAGAACAAGCATTGAATTTATCTTTATGATGTTGAGACCAACTTAACTGTGTTACTTTACTGTACCGCTTCATGTGTTTATAAAAACCCTACCGTTATCAAAACCATTTGGTGCAGTACGTAACGAATATAGCGAAATATTAAATGTAGAAATTTTGAAAATAGAACGAGTACTGACAAATTATACTTCCAGTTTTTTTTTTTTCAAAATTTTATTTCCACCGCGTTGCGAAATAAGCAAAAGCAGCGCGCGGAAGATCACGTGTCATACGTACATACATGAGTCTAATGTAATTGATATGTCACTAACACGAGTTTTGGAACTTTCTGGAATGTATCCATTGTGTAGCGTCCGAGCTAATATCTTCTCATACATTTTTTATTGTTCGTTTTTTATTATTAGCTGTTAATGTATAGGTACGTTTTTTTACGGAAACGGTAGGTATTATTCAAATACGTAGCGGATTACGGACTCATATAACTAACCTCGAATATTTTGATCTTAAGATATACTAGTGTTAATATAAAAAAAATCAGGATGGATGAGAGTACATGATTTCAGATAATAATTTTATTTGATTTTTATACGCAACAGCAAATTCCACTCCAAGAGCGAATTTAAAAAGTGGCCATAAGAAACAGATTCGGGTGCTTTTTTAGTCACAAAATCTGTCACCACATCATGAACTATTAACCGAGACCTCACCACGACCTTATCTCTTTGTGTTTATTTCCAATTCTGAAACATAGAGTAAGTAAAGAAGCCCTCAAGATCGAGGAAATCTTTAGACTCGTGTAAAGCTACTAAATAAGCAATCATATCGCACAAAGGGGGATAGCTCCGAGATACTGTTCGCTAGTTTTTATTCATACGTAGTGAGTGCAATGCAGTGTAAAAAATGATATATCTATTCATTATGCAACCGACCCAGATAGTGCCGAACCCTCGTTAATAACACTAGAGAAGACATTTCAAGGGCCTTGCTCCACGCTGCTGTAATTAATAGCTTCATAACAGTATTGTCGTACATAATAGTCTAAATCTAATAATATTATACAAGTACTATAGATAAGTAATAACAAGCTGAGCCAAAATTATATATGAGTATTAGTAGTCAAAGAATTCCACTGGGTAGGCCTTAATCAAGTTGTTTGAGCGTGTAATCTGTTTGTACGAGTATAAAGCCATTTGATAGCTCATAAACGACCAGATTAATTTTTCTCAAACCAACGACACGTTTTAAACCGTCATTTGTATATTTTCAA
>DWFO01004718.1:0-11122 GCA_018246595.1 Mimoniades nurscia nurscia
TGTGCCCGATGTATGGCAATAGGCTCACCACCTATTTCATAGTGGGACGTAAACGTAACTGGTGAAACGTGAGAGTGTTCTACATTCCTCTGCCTACCTCTTCCGTTATTATCAAAAACGACAGCGGTAAATAACGTTGTACTAAGAAAGCGTTCGATATAATGTTGCAAGCGTAGTATTAATAGAATGTTCTTGCTAGACAGCCTGACGACGTCGTGCGACTCTTATCAATGTGACGCGGCCACAGGACACCTACGACGTTCTATCGCACTATCAACAGGAAACACCGAGCTGATACAGGGCCAGGTGTGTTCCCGCACCCTGGTGGACATTCACGGAACTGTACCCTGACGTAATTGTTCCATCCGGTTGCTCCGAAATGTTTGCACGTACAGTGATACATATGTATCTACAATATGCAATGACTAGACGTAAATTTACTCATGTACTCAGTTCCATGTATATAATGATGTTTATTGACGATTAAATTCCAGCACGGTCATTCTACAAAGAAATGTACCTACTACATATTTATAATCAATTCTGGTGTATTATTAACACATTTGGAAAAGAAATTTTGGTAATTTCACGTACCTTGAATAGAACCATTAATGATATATACTTATTAGAATGTACCTATGTTGTTGTGTTACTGAAAAAACATCGACTTTTGATATGGAAAATATTTATGAACTAATTGAACGTAGTGTTACTACGGTCGAAATAGTGCGTATCATGTGAAGAGAGGTCAAATTTTATTCTTAATTAACTGCGACAGAGTTAGTAGTGATGCTTATCGCATACCAAGCAGAAAAAAATAAAAGCTAGTATGTTTTGCTAAAATAATTCATGTAATACCTATATAATATAATAAAGTCATCACATAACATGTATGTATATTAATTATTTATGACACGCGTACATTAATGAATATGAAAGCAGATGGCGGTAAAAACAATCTTTCATATAGCGCACAAACAGACGTACAGACCTATTTTGAGTTATTCATACATATTTCTTTATGATCCCATATCTGAGTCAACTGAAATTTTCAGTGACTAACTGTAGAAGCAGTTACGTGTATGAGTCAAGCTGAATAACGTTACAGAAGAAATTTTAACAGATGCCAAACTAAATATGCGACCTTGATTTTGGCATAACAAATGATAAACACTGAAAATTTCACGGAGATTACTAATCATTTGAATAATCGACATTCGTGAAATAACCCGTACTAATAACACACGTACACAATCCCTTTCTCAATAATGATATTGCATACATGTAAGTAGCTATTAATTTATTAAATTTAATAATTTAATCCATTAATTGAAACTAATAGTTTTATCGATTAAATCAGATTAATAATTTAATTCATTATTTGAAATTAATCCATTCATTGAAGGCATTTATTTTATGTTTTTCTGTTTAAATACTGGTCGAGTTGAATGTTATTTTTTTGTTATTGCGCAATATATCGGTAATATTTTCCTACGTGACAAGATGCAAGAAGATCGCCAAATTCGACGATTCATTACGACATCCAACTCACGCACTGTCTAAAGATTACGCTTTTATAACATTATACCAGTTTATTAATAAATGAGTTTCAATATTTTATGCAACTAAGTAGGTATACCTACCTATGTTATGTATCTACATATTATAGGTAAGTGGTTAATGAAAATTTTATTTTTAATAATAAAACATGTTATGGTTATGTGAATTAAATTAATAACATTTTTATATACGAATATAAATATACTTATAAATGATAAAAGTACTAATATTTTAGAATTATATAAATCTAGTGTTAAACACGTCGCCCGTCACGTAGTTTACGTATGATGTATTATGGTATGTCTAATTATATTTAATTTATTCCGGCGGCAAATAATTTGACGTTTAAATAATTTTTTTTTTCTATTAACGATTCTAATATAATTGATTAATTAATTCTATTATAATTGTGTAACAGGTTATATTACAATACTCCGAATAATTAGGCAATAGTTGCGAATTTTTCTCACGTTTCGTATTTATCTATGCATTGAAGTCAACGGTCGTAAAATGAATACGGATTCTCTCAAGAATTATTTCAAAATGTCTCAATTGAATGTTTGGTCAATGCGTTTTTCAAAATTGCAAAACGCAACAGGTTGGAGTTGAGAAAAAAAGGCGCATTCGAGTTCGGTGCGTGGTGAAAATTACCAACCCCTAGATAGTGAGCGAGTGTGCGGCTTGGACCCTCGGCCACATAAAGGTTGCGACTGGGTGGGTCGGTCCCGCCCTCCGCTGCCGGCCGCGACCATTGGCCGCTGTCGCCCGCGGAACCCCACCGGCATAATCCCCCACTGCTAGCGCCATGTGCTCCGTATACCTCTAGGCTTTATCTTACGCGCCGTCACACCAATTCATTTAGTCGCTCACCCGACACCACGCGTGCGACACCACATACATTTCGGGGATGTCGATTGTGATCGACTGATATGGATTGCACTAAGATCCCGGACTTTGCGTTGTACAAACAAACCGGCACTGTGATAATTAGACAAAAGATGGAGGAAGCGTCAGACACCTGTTGCGACCCCGTGTCGTTCCCCACCACCGGCTGCCCGAAGGCTGTGCACAGGCCGTCATGTTGCGAACAATGTTCTAGGACTAGATTAATTAGCAAATATAGTGACTGTGATAGTGATATAGTGGATAGATGTCGACCTTACAGATCGAGTGCGGCGAGAAGCAGTAAGCATTTTATCAATTTATATAAATAATCTAATTTTAAGTTAATAACAATTAAAAAACTTCGTTGATCCCCTATTAATTTATATGCACAATATAGATATGTTTTAATTGCAATTGTAAATAAAGCTTCGATGTCGGTTATAATTACCTATGTCAACAGGTGATTCCCAAAGGATGATGTTCACATGTGCAGCGATTAAGTTAGTCAGGACGCTCAGCTAGCATTGCTCTGTATTTATAAAACAAATATCTGTTCTCGAGTACGTACTGGACGCACCTATTCTCATATCCGTATCATTGTCGCTCGAATCTCGCACGAATCTCGTTGGTCCGCCGCAATCGAGCTTACAATATCATTACGCGCAAAAACTCGGCTTGGTGTCGCCTCTACAATGTTAAACACGAAGATCAGAACTAACTAGTGGGGCTTAAACTGCAATTAAACTAGCGCACTGTTACCGGAATGACATATCAGACTAAATGTTTTTGTCCTTTAACAGCGACACACAGTTATGTGCTGCGCCGCGCCGGGGGTACGTTTCGTAATTATTAGTGCTACCGCCGCTCCGTCTATATAGGGCCAAGAAATGATTTAAGTGACGTGCTATAAAAAATCATGGGTGCCCAGTCGCAAGATCCGTCTAGATCATGTTCGCGTCTTTGCGTCATGACTATTAATTATTTTGAGTTTACCTCGTAGGTACATTAGGTAGGTATCATTTTTATTACACTCGCATCTATAATTGTGTAGGTAACTGTTTGGATTTATATTATTAATTCATAAAATAATATTTACGATTAAAATATTGAATTGCATTGTGAGTACAATTTTTATCAAATCATAAAGAAGAAACGGGAAACGAATGTAGAGCAAAATTTATAAATATTTCCCTTGAGTATCTACTTAAGAAGTATATAAAATTATCATACTATACATACTATACTATAAAATTATCATAATATACTTCAACTATCGAAACGGAGCAACGCGCAGTGTGAGAATTATTCGATTTAAATTAATTTCTATTAATAGCTACTTAAACATTTCATAACCGTCGGTAGTAATTTACCATCGTTTGGAAGGTTCGCTCGTTAGTTACTTAATTGTGTTAAAAATTGTTCCCATATAATTAAAGCCTTTTTACTGTCATTAGATTAAATGGCGTACCAATAATCTAATACACTTGTGAATACGGCATAACCTCGGACATCGTAAAGTGTTTTAAAGTATGAATGGGATGGTAGTACATTTTTGTCATTAATATCATCATCGTCATCAGCCTATCGCAGTCCACCGCTCGACACAGGCCTCCCCAAAGAGCGCCATCGCGCCCTGTCCTCGGCTTGCCGCATCCAGCTTCTGCCTGCAGCCTTTAGAAGATCCTTATCCCACCAGGCTGGAGTGCATCCTACGCTACGTTTGTCCAGCCGCGGTCTCCACTCCAGAACTCGCTTACTCCTCCGATCGCCCGTTCGTCGGCAGACATGGCCTCTCCGACAAAGTAGTTCCAGGGGTTTTCCGTCTTTCTGTCATAAACCGTAGAGCCTCGTCCAAGAGTATAAACTTCTTGTCTTTCCGCTGCATGTGGCAGAACTTGATGTCCACCTCCCTCAGCGTTTCGGCCACGTCTTGTGGGGTCGCGTCGACGTCATTTGTGTGAAGTTTCTGAAACTTGCTGTGGTGGTGGAAACACTTTAGGTGGAGTTTTGAACTTCTTACACCCCTTCGTAATTAATATATCGCAACATTATCTGTGCAATTAAATTGCAATTAAATACGGAATCGCGTCATATCCGTTTGGTCAATGTACCGGCAGAACAATATAAGCACAGGTAAATGAAGGCGAGATGAAACAATAATTTTTCCCGGAAGTGTTTTTCGCAGGCACTTTTAACGTCGATTACCGTTATTCAGTCGTTTATTTGGTTGTGCAAGACCCAATTCCGGCTCACGAGGTATTTTAATCTTAAAAAACCCATTTGACATCCGTAATGTTAAAAAATTAGTTGAATCAACACTATGTTCAGTACAGCGGTGCGCTGTTGTAATAAATTTTTTAGAAAATGTTTGACTTGACAGTTGAAGTGCTAGATGAAAATGTAGTTCATAAATTTACAATTGCTAGCAGACTGTTGTTACAATACTATCGAATTGTTTAAGCGTCACAGCGAATATGACATATCGGTTTGTTCTGTGGCGTAAATGTTTACGGACGTAGATGTGTTTTTTAACTTAAATATTTATTTATTGGGTTGATATACATTAATACATTTGCAATTAATAAAATGTACCAAAGCAACGACATTTAGAATAGGTATGAATTTTAATTATTTCAAAAAACTTGTCTTTTATATGATGAATTTTAATTAAATGAAAAGTAAACCTATTAAAATTAAAGAAAACAACTTTTTCTTTTCAAATGATATATTTTAGGATATATGAAAACTTATTAGCTTTGGCTTCAATTGGTAGTGAAAACATTACAATAATTCTTATTCTGAACACACATCTAAAATATTTCAACACAAAAAATTTAAATACTACCGCTAATTCAATAATTTTAAATGCGTCGACATAATTCATTCAAAGCACAAACTCTAAAACCACTGCGATCTTAACAAATAACCAAGAACATTGTGGTTCTTTAAACACGATAAAACTCATTACAAAGTTGAGTGAAGAAAATCTTTTAGATACTTACGTCATTATTGAGAGAGATAAAAAGAAACGCGGAGTCCAATGTCATGTAGCGTAATAGCGACTGCACGCTCCGCTCGATTTCATGAACTATGTCCGAGTCATTAGGGCCGCGATCCACTCCCTCATTAGCAACGTTTTCACATAAAACCTCCTACATTTACCCGCCGTAAGCCGAGCCGCTTCAATTAAAAACAGTTATTTCAGTGAGACCGAGCCTGTAATTACCCTGCTTAGTTGTCACATTTAGCTCAACGCGACCATTCGATCTTTATTTGTTAAGTGCAATTATTTCCACTCACTCACAAGCTCGCTACCTGCGACGTGAAAGCGCATCGCACCGGGGGCAAAAGCACCATAAATTTTCATTTAATTTCCATTAAAAAAAAATTATCTGTGAATATGCGTAATATCAGCCGTAATCTCATTATAATTTAAGTCGGGGGGAAATTTTCGCTTGCACGGTTAATTTGAGGGCGGACGGGGTACGGCGTTGGTGCTCGAAGATGCTATTACAGTTTAGAGCGATTTTCAGTTAATGAGGAGGGTGTCGAGACGTACTGTTGGATATGAGTTGCCACGCGCGTTTCCGTGCGATAATAGCTCTTATTATGCGCAGTCAAATTTTACGAGCATCCAGATTGTTGGCCACCGCTAACAAAATAATGAATGGAGCTTATTAAAGGACTATTATCCTCAAACAAGGTCCCTTCTATTGAATGACACATCGCGCGAGCATGAATAATACCGTTAAAATATAAAACGGTACCTTTAATTTTCGTACATGATTCTGACATGTGATATCAGAGGCGGGCGCGGAACGGTCGCAAAAGATACAAAAGGCATCAATAATTTGACGCGCATCATTTTACATCCAAATTTTTTGACGCGTTTATGTTCAGAATTTACATAATGATTGCGCAGGCGCCGATCGCGCCCGTCGCGCCGAGCGGCGTGAACTTTTCTCGGTTTTCGAGCCGAAATTCTAGTTAGCGGTCGCGCGATTTCTTTTTAAAAAGGTTAACAAGGTGCTCTCGTTTGGGTCGTTTTTCGTGCCGCGCAGCCTCCTTTTGTGTACGGGCGAGCTGTTAAAAAATAAACGAATTCTTTGTTTCTCGGGTAGTCAAGCCGACCTCCGACGCGGTCCCTACTTTTTTATGCCCCCTTATAACCTGTGTATTACCTACGTGTAGGTATCCACGGTTTTTATGGTCGCTCGGTCAGATCTTCAATGGGCTAAGGAATTCGATCGAGTCTCCTCATTGTCCATTTATAGTTTTTTTTTCAGTTTCTAATTACCGCTCCTTTAAATGAGATCCCCTTGGAATCTGAGATGTATTTTTGATTTTGCTCCCGTAGAACTTTGGTTTTGAACCGCACTTTCCTGACATCAAAGTTCAAAATAATAAAGGCTATATTGACAATGAGCCTAAATTCAATTTCGCTAACGCTTACACTTGCATTTGATTAATTTGATAAGTGATTTTTAAATGATCATTTGAAACGATAACAGTTTATTAGCTGCCGTACTCGTATATTTTTTATTTAAGACATTTGGTGAATGTAAAATAACACAGAGTGACTCTACGCCTTTTTACGAGCTGACCTGTTGTTTTTTTTCCGTTGAACTTTTGACGGCGGTCTCGCGGTTGCTTGCTTTTGACCGGCGCACTAATAAAATGTTATGATCGTGTGTTTAACGCGTGTTGTGTGTCGGGCCTTCCTTTTGACATGATCGTTATTGCCCGACTCCGCCTCAGCGGTCGCCTTTTGTGTTTCAACAGTAACAACGTTGTTATTGTGTCAATTAAAGGGTGATACAGCATCTATAACGAGATCGAGGCGAGGTAGACGCCGTATATTGCCTCTGATGATCAAATTTGTTTACGTGAATGGCGGCAAATTTTCTCAGCGTGTATGGCGTATAGCAATATACCGTTGTCTCGCTCGATCTCGAGCGAGGGGTGTGTTATATTCAAGATCAGCTCGCAAGCCTTAGTTAAATAATAAGCGGCAAAATGCCCTATAACTATAATTTTCTTTTATTTGACCGCCGCACTGCCTCTGGGCTAAGGAGCAAAAGCGCAAAAAACCACGCTAACGAGACGCAAAGATAAAAAGAACTTACGGACACAAGTTTCTACGGTCGGGACCGGAGTTCATTATACCATTACACAAAATTGTTAGCTACGCTTTTGGTGAAGTACCAAAATGCATCTGTATCGGCGAAATACGTACAAAATTTTGCCAAATCCCACGGGTATGTATGTAGTGATTTTATATATACCATAAGCAGAACGACCGTTGTTTTTTGAGATCTTATTTATATTTCATTCTTGCTACTCTTTCATTAATTTTGTGTTCGATTCGCGTATATACCGACACGTACAGATGAATATAAACATTATTTATTAAGTTATTGTACAACAGACTCTAATGTGTTCTACGAAGCTCAACAGAGCGTTAACTCTGCTTGTTTTATTGAATCGTTCTGCTTAAATCTAACTATTAATGATGTATTGTTTATTGGTATAAACAATTTTACATATGTTTTATTAATATTTTTATAATCGTTTTTGATGTTTTAAAAGTTAATGTTATATTTAAAATATACAAGCATAATTCGGTTATGCTTGTATATTTTAATATTGCGTATATTTAATATTGCGCCTAAGTACACACTAAATTTATTCTCGTACCGAGCAATCAGATTTCAAAGTCAAGTTCAAAATTCCACATTGCACCTTCTGCAATAAAACCGTGGAATGTCAATTGCGTTTTCGCGTAATACGTGACGCACTCGACGTCTCTAACGTTTGTTCCGAGTTATGTTTCGCGTAAAAAAGATCGTAAGGCGCTACACCTACGACACACATGAGAATATTGTAGTGCTATTAGATTAGTCACTGTGTACCAGACATAATACTAGTGATTCACACATTGAGTCAAAACACATGTAAAGCGAGTATCAGTGTTTTACCGATTAAACAATTAACGTAAGTTTTGTATTTGCATTGATGTAAAAGTGAGATTATTTACGTAATGCAAATAATTAATTAGTGTTTTATCATCATTAGTATGTTATCATGCCAGGTTCTTTACTGGATAGACAGAGGAGCCCATTGACAATTATATTTCTCTCTTCATGCGGGCACACCGATTTCATAGATTTTTAATCACTGCATACGTTAAAGGATTAATTCGTTTATCTTCGCTACGATCTGTGAATGTATCTTTTACATGACAAAGTAAATATTCATCGATAAATACAATGTTTATATAACCCGGAAACATATGTTACACCAATTCATAATGAACCATTATACTGCTCTTAAACGTTCGCCTTTTCGCGCCGAATAAATTATTGTTTATTGGTGAAATAGATAGTGTTACGCTACCTGCGTCAAATGTATTTACGGCTTAATGTATCCACCACAAGTCATAGGTAGAAATAAGATTAGGTAGAGGTTTATAACGGAATATATTTATATAGGTATACTTTTCTATATTTCTCTTAGAACGAGATGATATGACAATCATTTTCACATCACATCACCAACCTGGCTCAACCGACATTGGCAGGCCTTAAATGGCGCCCTTGTGCACTTTCATGGGATTTTTGTCAATAATTTCCACGCTGAGGATCTTGTTGTTGGATAATAACGTGATTGGTGTGTATTTAGTGTACCGATATCGGAAGAATGTCCGGTCGCCTGGCCGCCACCGTTAAATTGTGCCGCATTAGTGATTCACATAGGTTCACCGGACAATTAGCAAAGGCTGTCCACCTCTGGGCCGCGATGTATTTATTCATCGGATGTTCATCGATTACCATAATAGATAACATGGTGCGTGCCGCATACGGAACGTGACTCTTGCGTTTTTCATTGACGAGATGCAGCAGAAAGTAAATATCGATTCGGTTCGATTCGATTCGATACGTTTCGATACGATTGCGGACCGAATGGTGTTTGTTTCGAATAAAAATGTCTTTAAAACTGTTAGAACGATACTGTCCCTGATGTCTATATATGTACTAATTAATTTTAATATGTTTATTATGGTATGTTGTTATCGTAACTGTTAAAATCCTTGTAATAATTGTAATATTGAAAGTGATTCACTTAACAATCGATTTGGAAAAAAAAGTCATTATACATTTGTCACATTAAATCCCACCGACTAGCTAGCCTCTCGAAGTTTGCGATCGCTTAGGTTGTTGAACCTTTTGAATTACCTAGTTCCGGTTAGAAGGGTGTAGTTATGTCACTACACTGAGACACGATGCGCTCGTAAACAAATAGTAACTCGTAACAAGAGCTCTAATATTCAGCTGTGAAAATGATCCCTAAGGCGTGTGAAACACGCTAGCATACACTTGGCCAGCGTGGCTGACTACGCCATTAATCCTCTCGTTCTGAAACGAGACTTATGTAGAACAGTGGATTGATGAATGTGTTGAGCGGAATAATTTCAGCGGTGTCTTATTGGTGTTGTTGTTGTTTCGCCCAGGATACGTCGACGTCTGCGCCGCTGTCTGCCTGGTGCTTCTGGTGGGAGGGCTCTCGCCACAGTGCTCGGCGGCGCCCCACGTGCGGCGCACCATGGAGCGGCAACGTCGCGACACGGGCGAGAACAGCCTCTGGGCCAACCCGTGCGACTTTGACTCCAACGTAAGTGATCTCATTGCATTATTATATTCTTCATTAACATTTTCACAATTGCGTCGTCGCCGTTTAATTAAACATAGAAATTACAAAGTATCTATAAAGTTTTAAGAAAATACGTTTTATCTGCGTGATTGTAGGTTATGTTACATATTATGTTACTTGAAGTCGTTTCTGTTATTTTATCAACATGTAAAATGTGTGCAATATTAAAATCAAAGACTGGTATAGCTCCGATACAATATCATTGCAAATATTGCATTTAATTAATATCCATAATTACGAAGGATGTTTAAGCGTTGGGTAAACGAAAGTATTTTAATGTGGCTTAGACCGCAGAAGCATAGTCGCGAACCGAGCGGGTGGTTGACCCATCGCTAATACGTCATTCGATATAATTATGATGGTCACCTGTAAGAAGCATGGCCGCTGCACTCGAGAGTATGAATATTAATGACGTTGTTTTAATCTATTGTTAGAAATTCTATTCCATAATACTATTTTTAGTTTCAAAGGCAACGTCGGCACAAGTTCCATTTAGTTAAGGTGTAGACGTATGTGACGTTTGCCAACTTTTATTGACACCTGTGTGCTGTTTAATGGTGTTTTAATGGCGGGAAAACTATTTGTACTGGTTTCGCTGAAATTATCAGCATAATCAACACACGAGATCATCAGAACGATGATCTACGATGTAATAAACATGCTCTATCACATATCAGTAGAGTTGGGTTACGCTAAGATAAATATATGAATGAAATGTTTGCTGAATGGTTACTATATACATGGTGTACTAATTGTGTTATGTTTTTTTACAGGCGCAATTAGAAATACAATACTCTCCAAACAAGGCGAAGGAAATAGCGCTACAAGCGCGTAACGCCTACGTCTCATCGGCGAATTACAAAGATTCATTTGTAAGTATTCATTTTGTTATACATTATAAGTAGATAAATTTATAGGGCATTTACAAAGAATACTCGCCTCGTTGGTCGTGTTGGTTGCAAGTGCG
>DWFO01004719.1:0-11120 GCA_018246595.1 Mimoniades nurscia nurscia
TTTCATCTTGACGTACAAAAAGTGTTGTAATGAACCAATTTTGAATAAATGATATTTGAATTTGAATTTGAATTCAAATTTGAATATGTAATAAAGTGTTGTAATGAACCAATTTTAAATAAATGATATTTGAACTTAAATTTGGTAAACAGAGGGGATCGAGTGCTTAATATCTCTATCTTTATAGATTTAACATCTTCCAAACCGTCATCGTCATTAAAACAGTGCATGTAACCTTTTGAAAACCACGCAAAAAAAACACGAATCAGATAGCAGCCAAACAGTCTTATATTTTCATCTTCTATTCATTACTAATCAAGTTTTGTTCCGGTGACAAAACAATGTAATTTTTGAGGGGAACCACGATTACACTCTAATTTGACGAGTCTGGCAATGTTACACGTTACTAAAACAAGAAAATTATTTGCCCTAGCGTATATGAAATGTATTATATAATGGCAATTTGCCGTTATGAGCAAATAAAATATCTACACCGTAATACAAATTTTTATTATTCGTGTAAATGTATTGTTTTCATTAAAATGATCTCTCTCTGATACTAGCTCAGTAAATTTGTTATAAATATTCGTATATCCAAGACATTTATTCAAAATATTGCTAAGTTGCTGATATAAAAAATTGACAATTATTTGGGATACGGCTCTATTTCTGCTCTCTGTTGAAACGTTTGCGTTTTTAGATATTCTGAAACATTAAAAGTTAAAACAAGGAGAACGTAAACATCGCCATATTTTAATGTATGAAATATATTTTAAGAGAACGGCATTTAAAAGAGCGAATTTCAAAACTTATGAATAAATTAGCAATTCACTATTCCACTGTCAGAAAATAGAAACAGTTTGAGAAGTTTTTAAAACTTGAAAATAATGCAGAGAAATACGGCAGAGAAGTAGCCAATTATATCTGCCAAGGAATTGGCTGCAGGAAGGATGCTCTGTAGCGCACTCGTGAACATGGATTCACTCGTACGAAAATTGGGTTATCTCAAAAATCTTTTAAGTAAGTATGTTAACTTCACATAAGAAAACGAGAAGAAGCATTTCCTAAGATATAAAAGATGGTACATATGTATATCTATTTGGGTTATGCGAAATATATAACTTAAACAAAACATAAAGATTATTATGTAAAAAGGTTATTAAGTAAAGTTGACCTATGTTTTGAATTAAGTAAAAATGTGTCATTATTATCATCACATCAGCCTCTACTGTTCCACTGCTAGAAATAAGTTCTAATGCTAGAAATAAGAAGCTGCTAGAATAATTTTGCGAAGGTGTGCCACAACACTCGGCCCTCCAAAGTAGCCACCAAGTAGATACCACACGACTTCTTAAGATTGAGAAACATATAAATATACATACATATCCGACCGTGCCGGTGTCAAACAAAATAGACTTCAGCGACATACATCCCTGTTTGCTCATCTTCATTTATTATGTAAAGGTCGCATCTGTATTGTTATTTCATATGTTCATTCCACGGCGCCCTCAATTTCCTGAGATAGCTCATTAATATGTTTCCGTGAAGACGACCTTTCTACCCTATGAAAATACTTCAATAACGTTTGCTTACTCTAAGTGTGATTGTCTTTACAAGGGATTTTTTCTAAAGGAAGAGTATGTTCAAAATCTTACGCTTCGCGAATTGGAGAGAAGTGTTCTTAAATTTATTTGCAGAAAACAAAAACGGCATGTCATAGAAAATATTTTACTTATGTTCGGTATTAACGTTGTTAACAGGCAAGTTAATAAAGCAATAAGAAAATAATGGTTAATGAGGCCAAATGAAGTACCTACTACGGAGATTTTTAACTTTTGCTAGCCGATTGGTAAGGCGTTTTATATCCTATATCTTGCAATAAATGGACAGTATATAGAAGAGGTTTCAATTTATCACTATGTTTTACGGAACAGATATATCTGCTTCATAGAAATTGAAATGAGTATCACGTACAACAGTTTATTTTATACATTATTGCGGCCTCAAAAGCAAAATTTCTCTTTAAGACCACAAAAATATAACTGGCATTTATACTCGCAGTAAAAATCTCGTACCTACGTCCATTTGAATTCGTAATATGTTCACTTGTAAAATTTCATGTGCTTTGGGTAACGTTTCGGTAAAACAGTGGCATTTGTGAATCCTTATGGTTCGTGGAATAAAACTTTAGGAGCAATACCAGTCAGACAGTTTTTTTTTTATATTAAAAATCATGTCAAAGAGGCAGACGGCCCACCTGATGCATAGTCATCGTCGCCTATGATATCTGCAACATGAAAGCAATTAAATAATATGTTACGTACCTTGAAGGAATTATTTTACATTACATTATTTTGACCCTATTTCAAAATTTCTTTCTATTATATCTATTATATCTTATTTCTATTATATCTTATTATATCTTATTCTTTCTATTATATCTTATTTCTATTATACCTGGTTATCAAAAGGAATATTCTACCTGGTTATCATGTTCATATTTAAATTGCCACGCGCTATCCTCTAATAAATTAATTTGACCGAGCACGGACGTGACTTTTAGAATTATTCGTCGGATATCCGTATTTATCGCTGCATCCATATATTTCTACTCTGAAGCAATTGTTGCTATACAGTTTGTAATTTGGTTTAAAATTTTCGAGTTGCCAGTTCAAATGTTTAGCAGGAGCGACTTTTCATACTCGGAACTGTTACCAGCCACGAAAACCACAAATACTAACTATTAATAACAGATTTCATTATTTTTTTATTATAATTGTTATTGATTAGATTTGATCTATTTTGTAATTATTGATTTAAATTTTAATCGACTCAGATTTATTTTTCTGCGAGACAGGTACTTAATAATTATTTTTATGATGTTTTTAATTTAATTTTGTGTATTTTTGTTTTGATTTGTCTGGTATCTGAATTAGTTAGTGTAATTGGACTTGATGTCCGTTCTAGCTAATGTAAATAAATAAATAAATAAAATAAATAAATAAGGTGTACCTATTTTTTTATATCCGGCAAGCTCCGAGGGGTTCACACATTTCAAGTATAACCGTGTCCAGCAGTGGGACTGAAAAAGAGTTGCAACAGTGAAACATTTTTTTAAATTGCTAGTATATTTGACAAATATGTTCCACGGAAAATTTCATAAGTATAATAAGAAACAGCTGACCAAAGATGATTCGACAATTAGAAAAAACATCTAACTTCAATAGATAAAGGAGGATTCGGACAAAATACTTAGACTTAGTTCACAGTGACGTCATCCCTCTCCATTTCAAACGGACACCCTCGAAATTGAACGCGGTAGCCAGTTGTTTCCAATTAAACTTGTGCCAGCAATAAGAAGCTTTGTTAATTAAATACTTTATATTACAGAGTTACTCAAGCGTCCTATTCAAAAGAGAACAGCTAAGGCCGTAGTCCGTTACTTTAACTAAATAAGTGAGAAACGAGCCCTGTGTCCAGTAATGGGCCAACAAAAAGATGAAGTTGATGATGATAACGGTGGTGAAGGAGATGATGATGATGACTTAAACACTTAAATAGTTATGAATACAGCAATAATAAATCGTGATAAGTAAGTATAAAAACGCAAAACCAATAATCTTGCAGCTATTTCCAATCGCCGTCAAATTCGGGCGCGCCACGGATCAATTTACGATAACTCAACCGCCCTCCCCCTCCCCCCGCTCCTCCTTGAGATCCCCCCGCGAGCGAGTGCACCCGGCTGATTGAAGAAACCGGGTAACTGTATGTTTAATGAGGTTTCTTTATTCGTTTTAAAAATTACCTACATATCAGTATATTTAGGAGGGAAGTTAGGTTTTTGTATGTTATTAAGAATCACTTTAACAAGCTCGTACAGTTTTCCCTACTTTCCTCTTTAATTTGTGGAATAAGTTGATTAATAATATTGGATACCTACATTATACAGTTTCAAGTTATAGATAAAACATGAAATTATTATTTAAACAGATGATGGTTGTATACTTTAGCATTAAATTGCTGCTAACAACTTATTAAATCAAATTTTAAAACCCTATTTTAAAGCTTTATCTCTTATTATTATCTTTATTTATTTATCTTTAGCTTATTCTATATTTAAAATGTATTGTCCTCTTTATCTTGTCTTTATAATTTAAACATCTTATATTAAAAAAAAGAGTATGTAAATGAAAAATTTAAGTTTGTATAAATAAAATTTCATATCACTAGTTTTAATTATGTCTTCGGTATCTTGCCATATCTGTAAAGTTACTCGGTTTTTGTAACCAGCAGCATCCGTAACGTTCTCCCGCGCGGATATCGTTCCGGACTTATTCTTAACTGTTGTGTGCGTGTTACGTGTGTGTGCACGGGGGTGGCGTGCGCGTGTGTGAGTCAGTTTGAAATATTCCCCCGTTGGCAACGAAATTGATGTTTTTAATTAGTTCGGAAACGCTTTTCGTCGGTCGCATGTATCCCCGTTTATTTTTATTTATTATATTAATTATTATAATACAGATGCAATCGCAGCATGTATTCTTTTGTGTATTTGTTGTTTTTATTTGTCTATTTAACTAGATTGTGTTAATTGAAATGTTCAGTCTGTTGTATAATTATGCTATTTTACGGAATCAATTAAGAATACCCAGTCCACGCTTCTGTTAAATACAAATTGGCTGTGCCATATTTGATAATCTGAAACAGTTTTAAATATTTAGTTGAAATAAGAATAACGATTTGTGAAACAAATTTTACGATTAACATTTTAAAATATTAAACTGTCAGCCATGGCAGAATGGGTTACATTATGGTTGCATTAAAAAAATATATCAAGATTTCCAAAGATTCTTTATATTTTTCAACTTAGCAATAGTTTTTTCTTACTTAAAATATCCAAGTTCATTGACACTTCTACAACACTTAAACATAACAGTGCCTATGTAGCGTAGTTCGAGTTCCACACAAGATCGTAAATTTAATATATGACTCGCCCAATTTGACAGCGAATGGAATTGGCGGGAAGATTATTGGCCGCCATTTTTATTCGATACGGGATTAGCATGCATTTGTATCGAGACAAATGCGGTTAGGAATGTGCGGATTTATTATCTGTAATTAGATTTTTCTGCATCTGTATGTAGGTACAAATATGTAAGTGGACGCTAGGTTTTTTATTTTATAATAAGGGATGTTTTTGCTTTTTGTATACCAACGTGTAGTTTAACAGCTTGTAAGAGAAATAATTGGAAAAAAAATGATACCAGTTAATTGTAAATTCTGAAGTATAATTTAAATATTTAGTATATGTTCACAAGTGTATAATAAAACATGTATTATATGCATTCACTTGACTCTTACAGATTGCGTAGGTAGTTTTTTAATAGCGCATTTGTTAAATGTAGGTACAAGATATTTGTATGCCTATGATTCACAGTAAAAAGTTTTTGTTCATTTTTTAAATTGTATACAACATTATTTCTCTAAAACAAAGACATCAAATGTTCTATCTTTAAAGTTAAATTTTTAACCTTTATTCCTTTGTACATTTATTTCATCCACATTCTTAAAATACTCATCGACTAAACGGCTCTTTACCAATTTCTTTATAAAGCTCGTCCTTAGTAGCACAAATAAAACAAGACGTCAATCCCTTGTTACGTAGGGCCCGTTCAAATTCACCCCTCAGGGTTCATTGGCTTCCGCCGCCATCCCTGACCTAGTTCAATCTCACTGTCTGTGTAGAATCGGGTGTGGATGTAACGTGATTTATGAGGAAAGACGCTGAATTACTAAATCGAAAACAGCAGTGTATTTTATAAATATTTCAACAGTAATTTCAATATTAATTTTTCGTTTTAAATTATTGAACCAAGTGATAGCTTCAAGATTAATAATAATGTTAGCTGCCACTTAAGTACCTAAAACAAAAAATAATTATAATACAAGAGTGTATGACTATTATTATTACAATACATGTACCTACATCCGATCAAAATCCCGTACACTCACTGTTTATGTTAAGAAAGCTGTGATACAAGTAGAAGAATACACCTAAGTTACAAAGTGAGACGCAAGAAATGGCACTCGCCGAACGAGTGGGACATAATTTGTAACTACCAAAGGCGAATAAAACGAGCCAGCAACAAAAATTGGTGGTAGATAAACAAATTAAGTATGATTTGCTCTAGTATTTGCTATAAAAGAGTAAAGACGACAAGCCATAAAGTATTTTGGATTGTGTAATTTTTCAGTTTTCAATATTTAACATGGCAGCCTTAATGAGGTCCATTCAAAAGACACAATACTTTAGTTAATTAAAAGAAAATGCTGTGAACCATTATTTTGTTCTGAAATCCATTGAAATATATTGGTTATAATATTAGTGGTAATAATACTGTCATCAACAAACTCTTTACTGTCTTACTGTTGGAGACAGTTTTCCTCTGTTTCAAAGCTCTGTTTCAAGGCTATGGTCTACGAAGCTTACTAAGTGCGAATTTACAGACTTCATGAGACTCAGAAATAGTTACGAGGAATTCGTAAATTGTATTGGTTTCGTCACTATATTTTCGTACACCGTCACAACGAATATAAATTAAATCACAGCGTATAATAATGAATGTAATAGTTGAATTCTTTTATTAATGTGTTTTCACATTTAAATTAATTAGATGAAGCTTTACTCAAACGAATATTAACTTTTGTATAAACGTTTGAACTTCATACTTGATACTATTGGTGTAATCATTTAGACTTACTTGATGTATACTTTCGTTTCGGATGTAAAACTACGAGTTTACACTTACTCCTTTAAGATTTGATTGCCCTTCAGGTTCAATTAGATATTTTATTGTCATCCTCATTATCAATATTTTTATCTTTGTTATTCGTATCATCATCGTTATAATCACCATCATCATCATCTTCATCTTCATCAGCGTCATTGTCAACTTTTATTATTTTACTGTTAGCTTTAGTGTACCACGCCAGCCAAATGCAGCTTAGCGGATTGTCATACGAATAAATGAAATAAAGATTTGTTCACATCTCTTGTTCTATTCATAGGAATTACAATAGCAGCGTTTTATATCATAAAAAGTACAACGAAACATACTTTTATCATAGAATGTATAATGTTCAATTCCTATAGCCTTTGTCCACGTCTTACCAGCGGCTCATAAAGGAACGCACACTAGCATCTTAACAAGGCGTCCGAACGCCAGCTATCCCCGAATAAGAACATCATAACTGGCCGAGGGGTGAAGACTCCCCCCCACCCTGAGGCACTAAAAAAGGAAATTTTCGGTAAGCGCTACGACGCTCCAAATTCGAATTCGGAAATTAAAATTCAAACGGAATCGTCTACGAACTTGCGATGGACTTTTTTCGTTTTCGACTTGGACCTTCTTCAGATGGAGTTAGGTACACTCTTGTGTTTTGGAATGCATTCATAAATTTTGTTTTCCAACTGAAAATATTGAAAATTATGCTCGTATTATTTCTGAATACATTTCAATCACTCCTAATTACATACATATGTATGGATAAACATAAGTTCTTTTAACATTTTAAAATAGATCCATTTTGTGGAGCGCATGAATGTTCTGAATTTGAAAAAACTATTTTAAGAAAAAACTGCAGTGGAATAAGCCATTCGAGAACACGCTTTCAATTTACCAATTCAATAATTTATCATATTTGTACAATAGTTGAAAGCAATGGGACGATGGACAATCGAATAAACTTGCAAGAAGTGTAACCTACTTAGACTTCAAGCCACCCAAATGTCTCCTTTTGTACTCGCTTGAACCCATGTTATGCAGTATTTATAAATAATGGAATATATGTGTGGGAGTGTGTATGTGTGTGTGTGTGTGTGTGTGTGTGTATGTATGCGTCCAAAAAGTGCAGTTGTTAATCTCGAAACGTCAGTTGCCAGCGACAGATTAAAAACGCACAGTTTTGTGCAAAGTCTTGGAAGGTGTATTATTCTGAATAAGAATATGAAATAACAATAACTGGCCGCTGGGCGGGGGTGGATTTGGGGATTGCGCCCCGGTTTGTTTTTTAAAAAGAAAATTTCGGAGCACGGCTCTTTAAGCAGCGCTCGCTTGAGTTCAGCCCGAGACAGTCTCCTTATTCCGTCGCTTTTTAATTTTTGAGTGGCCACCATTCAGTAAGAAAAATCGAAAATTTCGATAAATGAGCTCTAACCGCTTGGTTACAAATCGTATGCAAATAGAACACCACAAGTGTACGTTTTATAAAAAATTCTTTTGAGAAAATTAGTGAAACTGAATTTCCGTTGCGCAAAATTAAGTCACTTCCTAGTTCGCCTTTTTATCCTCCACTCATAATTGCTCGAGAAAGAGTAAACATAGAAAAAGCGAAACCTTAAAGTATAGGATAATAAAATGAGAAACTTATTACTGTCCACCCGGGAGGGGGAGCATTTCGGAAGAACGTTCGCACCCCTCCGACTTTTAAAAATAAGAAAATTTCGGTGGAGCGTGATATTTTTAAAATAAGAACCTCTTTCGTGGCATATTCCGTGGAGAGAGATTTTAAAATAAGAATAGTTTCGCGATACCCCCCTTCCTCCCGTTCGTCTGGAGTTCGAAATAAGGGAGCGTTCAGTATCTTCTAACTACTTAATCCAATACTCGATTATCTGGTAACGTAAAACGGAAAAATAAGCTAGCAAATTTTTACTACAACATAAAATTACAAAACTTACATTAGTAGTATTTGTACACATTTACATTAAATAATTAGTAAAAATATTTAATTTTTAAATTATATGTAATGACAGATAAATTAGATATTTAATTTTTTATTTATTAGCTATGCTAGTAAAAATAAAATGGCGTTCGGCTTAGTCGAATCCTAAGGTGATTGGCGCGCTTTGCACCTAATTGGACAGTCCGTTGAGTCGTGTAACTGGCAGGTTCTGAACGGACTTATAAGAATTCGGGGGCTATATTGGGTGGTTCGGAGCCATATTCGGTGGGTGTCGGTTGGGTGTTTCTTGATGAGAAGAACGGTTTTTCGTAGAATTTTGTTAGCTCCGTCGGGCATCGACCGCCGAGTCGATACTTGCCCGATGAATGTTATAGTAATTGGATCTCCTTCGAGCGTTATCACAGCGATTCCCTTCGTTTTTCGAACTTTACTTTCGCATTGAGACGAGACTCGAGTGCTACTTTTTTGTCTATTTTCCGTCTGAAAGAGAAAATTAATGACTTATCAGTACATAGTGTCTACCATAAAATGTGAATCTACTTAATGGAAATTAATTTGCAATTGAAATAATGCACGGACGCTAATTGGAAAATAATTTGTTATACGTTCAATATAATTACATGTATCTAAGGTACCCTTGTACCGTTAAATACTGGATTATCCGTTTAAGGATGAAACATATGTTGGAGAACTTGAGACATTTCTCTGGCGGGTGTTAGAGAATGTAACGATATTAGGAAATGTATCGTAAAGTTTGAACATTTATACGAAGGCTTTATACGACAAATTGTATTTATAGTCAATAATATGCTATAATATAAAATCGACCCTGGCGTGAAATAGGAATGGTCTTTGTCCAGCTGTGGGACTCAATATAGGTTAATTAAAAATATGTATATAATGTCAGATTTTGTCGATTTGGTTATTGCCTTACAGAATATTATTTCCTAACATTGATAATTATGTTGATAGTACACTTATGTCATATCTGCTGTCTCATCAACAGCCTAAGCTCTCAAGCTGGAAAAGTAAAATCGTGGGGTGGGGGCTCCTCTAGGCTCCCACTAAGAGAGGATTTTCACGTACCTATACCATTTTAAAAGGGATGACCCATGGGGTAACATTTGCATGAAAATTATTCTGTTTTGAATTTAGAACTGTATGTAATGAACTGTATATAATGGATTGTAAACGTTTAATTCTCTAACGTTTTTGGTTAATTCAAAACGTAAGGAGGTAAAAAGCGGACTACAAATTTTCTATTCTTAAACAGTATAGGATAGTGCAAGGTAATTTTGGTGAGTTAGGCTAGCATTAAAATCGAAATCCTACGGGACGACCTCGCTGCGATCGGCGGAAGCTCATGAAGAGGGAACTTGTTTTCGTTTCAATGTCGGACACGAGACTCCCTTAAATAAAAAGTGTTAAGGCCACAATCTGCCACGCAGGTCAAATGCAGATTGGTATAATTCGCAGTCCTTGGAGACCATTGTGGATAAGTCTAAACATGTGTATTATTATGTAATAATAATAGAAGTAAGTTTATACAATTTTTTAAATAGGTATCTCAAAGTAGTGATATTGAATTTTTATATTGACCTGTTGTTATACATTTTTTCACGATTCCCCGACTCTCTCTCTCTCTCTGAATCCCTGAAAGACGAAAAGCGAGCTGATCTAACGCTATCTATCAGAAAGACGCTAATGAAATTCTTGAGCTCTTACACGAGTACCTACTGGGGAACTGAATTGAATTTGTATTTAAATTCACCTAGCTTCTTATAGCTCTATAGATTACTTTTTCTTTTATTATTACAATATCCTCAGGCCAAGTGCCTTCTGGGATGGGTCGTGGCGAATGTGATATACTATTATCCTTGTAGACTTATAAGCTTTTTATTATTATTATTAGACGAAGGTAGCATCACGCTTTTAATTCCTAAAGAAGTAGGTAGAGAGATGTAAGTCTATTGCCATATATCGGGCACATAGACTCCGAGCCACTACTAGAAAATCTAAGTTAGAGAAATTCGTAATACCCGACCCGGGAATTGGATCCAGGACCTCTCAGTCAACACGACCAACGAGGCATTATTAAACATAATACTATTCACAGCACATGATTTCAATGATGTGTTTAGATTATGATTTCCAATATACAACATATTTCCAATATTTGGAATATTGTATCAATTCTACATAGCTGATATGTGTGATATACATACATATGTACGAGAAATTGGTGAATTTCATATAAATAATGCTCTAATCAAATAATAGGCTCCCCACCTATTCCATAGCGGGACATAAACATAACTGGTGAAACATGGGAGTGTTCTACATTCCTCTGCCTACCTCTTCGAGGATGACAGGCGTGA
>DWFO01004720.1:0-11120 GCA_018246595.1 Mimoniades nurscia nurscia
GAACTAAATATACTGTAACATCTTTCAATGTACCCATATTTGTACAAATAAATGTCTTTGTCTTTGTCTTTGTCTTTAAAGCAATAGTTCGGAATGCCTTATCCTTGGAAATAAGAAAATCTGAATGAATAATCCTAACACCACTGCTGTTGACTACCTATTGGGCTGTTATGTGTATAAGTATATATAGTTATACATATATGAATTGGAATGCCTCGTTGGTCAAAAGGTCATGGGTTCAAATGCCGGGTCGGGTACTACTGGATTTTTCTAAGGTGAAACTTCTAATAGTGGGTTAGAGTATGGATTTGTGCTCAGTATATAGCAATAGGCTCGTCACTTATTCCATGATGAGACGTAAACCTAACTGGTGAAACGTGAGAGTGTGCTACACTCCTCCACCTACCTTTTCGGGGATTACAGGCGTGAATATACATTATGTTACGTTTGTGTACTCGTTAAGGACATAAATATCAGTACTTATTTTTGTTTATATTCAGTCGTGTCTCATATTACACGTGAGCTTTGTAAAAATGCTTAAGATTTCATGGACTTTTTTTTTATCAAGCTTACCGCATTATTCAGCCGACATCTACCTACAGTCAACTGGAAGTCAGTGCCGCTAGGCATTAGCCCGCCCTTTGTAATCCCTAGTTTTATGGTTATTGCGTAAAGTAATACATCCACATTAATGTTATAAATGCGAAAGTAATTCTTACTGGAGGTCTGTAGTATTTTCATGTTAGAGCAGTACAAATGATTTTGTTGAAATTCAACACCGTTGGCAATTAAGAAATTTAAGGGATGAAATACTGTATTTACGAGTACAATAATAAGGTAAAAGCTAGCCTTAGAACTACATTTGCTTATTCCACAATTAACATGTAATATATGAGGTCCAATCTAAAGCATTACGTAAGAAATTTGTGACCAGATATTTTTAACATTTATAAACCTCGTTTATTGCACTTGTCTCAAGTTACTAAACCACAGGTTTCGAGATAATTGGAATTCCTGCTTTGTCGCCTCCGCACCAAAGAACGCAAGGAGCGCAAGTCTCTTGTAATTTGTACATATATGTATATAGGTACTAAGAATACAGTCATTCTTGTAAAAAAATACATACTAATGAATATATTTTATATACGTAACAACACGCCTGTAATCCTCGAAGAAGTTTGCAGAAGAATGTAGAACACTCCCACGTTTCACCAGTTACGTTTACATCCCACTATGGAATAGATGGTGAGCTTATTGCCATGCCATTGCCGAGCACATTTTCAGACCCAGAGCCACTACTAGAAAATCTAAATAAGAAAATTTTGTAGTGCCCGACCCGGGAATCGAACCAACCATCCCGACACGACCAACGAGGCTATCATTTTATACTGTTATCATTATATATTGTTATCATTATATGCTGTTATCATTATATACTGTTATCATTATATACTGTTATCATTATCACTAAAAATATTTCTATAGCAAAATGACGTCTGCTGGGTCAGTTATTTACATATACATAAAAATCAATGTTTGTTTGTGTGTCCTTTAAAGACTCTGTAATGGTAAGAGGTTGAGCACTGATGTTTTTGGCATCTTTGTTCGGAATTGACTGGGATAGGTTTTGGGAAAGAAAAAAGAAACCTTGAAAAAGCGGGATTGAGTTTGCTGGGTCAGCTAGTAATACCTACATACATATTATAAATTAAAATAATGTAAAATAATTTTTTTAATTAAGTTTCAAAGTTATTGGAGGCAAAATAATTAATAACAAAACACCCGAGTGATTCCATAAGTGACTGCCTTCATCAATAAGATCGTTACCGTTTTCTCTACAGAAATGTAAAGTGTTTATTCTCCGCTTTGCCTCACATAATGTATACAAGAAATGTGCAAGCTATTACAATAAGTACAATCGAGTGAAACTAGTGGATTTGCAAGGCGTTTTATATAAATCACATTTTATTGGCATCGGGAGAGCCGTATCATTTCGCGAGATATCTATTCAGGAGCATTGCCAGGCATACGTGGTCTGCATGCGGGCTGAGAGGAAACAAACTTATTACTTTCATTCACATCACACACATCTTCTAATTGCAACCTTATAGCTTTCGATATAGAGTTGCGATTTAACTGACTGTGATTGCAAAGTGCATTTGAATTATGGTTTTCTCACTGAATGTACCGCGCACTATCTGTCAAAGCGTTATAATAAAGTAAGAATAAGTGGAGACATTTTTACGATAGTTCTAAAAGGTGCATCCTGTAATAAGTAAGGGTACCTAGTTTTTAGTCACAGCTTGAGAGCTTGATAGAAGCTTCGAGATATTTATATGTGTATGGGTGTTAACTACTATGGGTGGGTGGCACTAGTCGGTTCGCGTAAACGATTCAGGGTTAAAATTTTGAACAGACTGATATTTTGATACAATTCTTTTATTTGTTTAACCTTTTAACCTTTAAAGTAACTAAAAGTAACTTTTTTAGTTACTTTTAACCTTTGTGTTTGTGATCATTTATTTTTAATGTTTATTAATAGATACTTGATATTTTTTGCTCATTCGATATATCGCGCATGTTCTTTTAATCATGATGTATTTTGCATTTTTACAACTATAAAATTAAAAATACTAAGATACACATAATGTGTCATTAAATCGGAACTAGTAGGTTTGAGTAGGTATATGAAACTCACGAATGAAAGTGTAAGATTTTTATGTAAACGTTATAAGGTAAACGGAATATCCTTAAAATATTTTATATCGTGTTATGTTTTTAAGCTAGAAGTATAGATTTGGTTATAGAAATTTATTTCCTTATATGAAAATATTTTTCATATATGGACAGACGCGCATTATTTATTTGAATACAAAACTACATACCGGATAGAGTTACATTTTTGACGTCATAAAGCAATGAATGCACTCGGAGTTATTAGACCGTAAATATTAATATCGTATAAGCAATAACCATTAAAACGTTACAACGGCTATGTTTGTTACAAAATTTTCCGTTTGCATTTGTTTTAGCGCCAAAAATAACGAGCGTCGCTTCAACGTTCCTATGATTTCGCGTTTACTACGCAAACTTTGAACTTGCTGTTGCCGCAGGCAGTCAGAACATATTAAACTTTATTACCATGGTGTTATAGTCCAATTTATCTTGTGTACCTATCGCTAAGGTTGTTAAGATGTTGGTAATTTATACCCATGCGATAAATACATTTTGCGGTACAAGATCATTAAACCAAATGGCGCATTTAAAAACGTATACACTTCTCATGTTTATCGACCGTGTGACACTTAGACTTAATTTGGATAGAAGCTTCCAGAATTTCAGTTTAAAATGGAGTAAGAGGCTTACACTCTCTTATTATCTTGGCTAGATCGCACTTGAAAGATCTTATTAGTTATAGTGAAGGATATCTAGCAAGTCTTAAGATATTTAAGCTAAGATTTTGCCGCGTAGAAGATTTAGCTCTGCATATCTCGAAGTTTCTGAGGGAAGCTAAGTGCTGTTATTGGTACGTACCCATGTACGTACCAATAACAGCGGCCATCCGCACTGAATGCTTCAGATTTGATTCCCGGTTTGCAATAGGTATTTGAATCACAATTATGAAGTTGTATATCAGAAGTAACTATGGGTTTTATTACAAAGGCAAATTTATAATATGTATACATATTTCTAACCCTAGCAACAAAGACGGATATCCTTTTCATTGAGCTTTCGACTCTTGATAACAGCAACATATGACAGAATTAGTAAAGTTATGAAATATTATAATAAATGATTTTACAATTATGGTATTATAAATATTTGTGCAACACATATTTTATAACGTCGACTCATATAAATATGTATAACACAACAAGTGAAGAGCTGATCTTTGGGGAGAGTGTACTACACTCCTATGGCTACCTGGTCGGGGATTACAGACGTTATGTTATGACTTTGTCTTGATTTTTGTATTGTACAAACACCCACGTGCAGAGACTAAGTTGAGATTAGATGTTTACTTAAAAAACATATTATTTCTACTCAACATCGAAATTTCAATTCCAACATGTGGCTTCACGTTTTTTTTTCAATAAGTCACACGACCAAAAAACTAGCTGTGATAGAAAAAAGTGTGAAGTTTGGTTTATTGTTACGCTTAGCCACCCTAATGGGTTTTAAGAGTTTATGGAGTTAAGCTGATGTTAATGAAAACGTCTGTATTGACGAATGTATATTTTTTTGGCTCTTTGTAAGCGATTAATATTTATTTTGGATATGGATAAATTGAATTTATTATCAACATAAGACAGTAAGAAACACAGTAAGAAAATGTAATAGAAACATTTTTGTATGTTCTGAGAAATATGTAATTACTTATTAATGTATCCTATGTACCTCATGTACCTACTATGTATCTTAATTGTACAAATCGCATTTCAATCTGTAAGCGAGATATGTGTTTACAGAAAGACAACGCTCGGTTGTGTGATGTGAAATGAATTTAGGCTAGCCGGACGTACTATCGATAAAATTCAGTGAAACTAGAAAATTAAGAGCCCTTTAATTTACTTTTTTTTTACTATTTTCGTGATGTTACTTTTTTACGTTTAACTAGAAACTTTTTACATTAATATATCAGAACGCTAATATACTTAATATTAGCATTCTGATATATTAACGCTGGCTATATTATATTATTGGGTTGAACTTGCAATCAATTTAAATCAATAGAAATTTGATTTTAAATAGTTTAAAAATGCATATATAAATACAATAATGTCTACCTAGATAGTTCAACTTGCACTAGCGAGGTGGAGTATGCTCCGGAGCTTTTACAGTTGAGGAGAGATGTAACTAGTGGTAATGCAAACTAATATAGTAGACAGGATCGCATTGAAGGCTGACAGTTAATCGAGGGTATTATTCCAGATATCTAGCGACATGAAATAGCATAGCAGAATTGGCTATACTCACCCATTATATTCTTTCGCTAGGATCTATACCCAAACAACAAGTTTTCTGTTCGAGACCTTTCACATCATAAGTTTAACTCGTCTTAATTATTTAACGCACGGCCCTCCCACGGCTTCGACATTACAAATGTGATTCTAATTCATGGTTTGTACCACTTACGTTCCGTTTTATGGTGCTTTTTCGGCTAGTTTTTGCTACGTTGCACATGTCAAACGCTTAATTGGGTGGAGATTTATCGCTGTCAGATGTTTTTGAGTTCAACGATAGGATTGTCAGCTGTTATTTGTATGTACGAACGTGTGTTCATGAATGAAATCAGTAGTATACATATACATAGGTAGTCATAATGACTTCATATTCACATTAGCAGGATGTTATGTATGCGGTATGGTCTTAAATGGTAAAGTTGTAAGAACTGGCTTATAGTTACTGCTAATATTTGATATTTGATAAAGCACTCACCATAACGTCTACAGTATTTGATAACAAAAAAAAAAAAGAATAATTTACATTTCTGACCGCTTACTTTGTGATAGGAACTTCAACATTTGAATTTGTTACGTGCAACCAAAAACAATAACAGACACTCAGACTTGCAACATGTATCTTAATTTATTATTCAGATACTCTCTGTCTCTGGAAACGTACCCGAGATCCCCAAAGCACAATGTTATGTAGCATTCAATGTTTTACTTCTCTCACCATTTTAATACTTACCTCGGCATAAATTTTTATGCTAGTAATTTGATCCACGTAATAACTGTTTCATCAAACAGCAGCGTAATGTATTTTGTAATAACTGTTACATCAAACAGTACCTATTGTATGTGTTTTTCAGTTTTAATGACGTGATAACAGATTATAATATCGAAGATAACAATAGCAACAATATTTTGGAGACCTTCATCGGATTCAAAAGCATACAGAGCATGTAGTATGTATACAAATATGTAAAGAGGTTGTTACGTGTGAATTTGATTCATCTCTGGTGCATATTAGAGAAATTCTTCTTTTAAAAAATTTGTTCGGCGTACGGAGATAGACTCACCACCCCTTCCACAGTGGGACGTAAACGTAACTGATGAAACGTGGGATTGTACTGCACTCCTCCGCCTACCTCTGCCACGATTACAAGCATGATTATATTCGGTGATAAGTGATATTCACGTCAAATTTTGTTAAAATCGGCGCATTAATTTCTGGGCGACAAACTAGCTCGTTATACAAATACTTTTTCTACGTAAAATTTATTCTCGTATCTTTCTATTCTATTGTGAGTGTCGTAAACTACGTACTAGATCAACAGACCAGTGTACCTATATATTTATATTCAATTTATATTTCTAGAGTTTTCGAAAGTACTTACTGCGTATATTTTTCATTGCTGATAAAAAAAATACTACGCTCATCAATTTAATGTTTTTACAGCATAAATTTATACCCAGTGACGTTAATTTTCAGTACAATATAGTTGAAAATAGAACATCAGTTATTTATAACACTCCCAGACACTATTACTACATGAGCCTCATTATTCTAGGTGTAAAATTAATTTAAATCATTGGTGATGCGAACGGAATTGTGAATTAATGTTAGTTGTCATTAATTAAGTCAGAATTATTAAAATATATGATGGAAATTCACCTTTGGTACAAAGACTATACATAGAAAATTCGACGATAAAATAAAACAAAAATATGCACTGATAAATAATTACATCAACTTTAAATTCGTCTCTTGACATAAAATAATATGCTCCAATTCTCCTTTGACTATTGTAAAAGTAATTGGAAAAATGATATCATAAGTTCTGTTAAATCTAAAACGTTTGCCAATGAAAATAACGGCTAGTTCTAAGGTATATACGCAGAATAGATACAACTTATCTCCGTTGTACCAGCATCCCTCGAGATATATACGAATCGTCCCACTTAAGCAGTTTCTAGATTGTGTTTGAATTCGCAACATCACTTGCGAATTCGTAATCCAAATCTTCTCACTGTGCACTATACTTCCGACTAACTGGAGTGCAGATAGTTGGAATGTGATCTTTCACCAGCGCGCGTGTGTTTGTGTGTGTCTGTGTGTGCGTGCGTGCGTGTATGTGGGTGCATGCGTGCGTACGTGCTTGTGTTGATTTTAACTTGAATAACAATGAGGTTGTATAAGTATGAACGTAGGTTTGAAAATTAATGGAATTTGGAAGTATGAATTACTTACCTCACGGGACAAAGAAATAATAAAAATAGGCAATCGAGTTAAGACCACTTACTTCACAACAAAAGAGGCATCTATAGGCTGATGGCATTAGGAACAGTTGAACTGAAGAAAATGAAATTGACACAGTGCATTAGATCTGCCTTGACTTCCATATAGGTATGTGAATGTGAATAAAGGCTACATAGTTTTATTTATCGCTTGTAGTTGTACGGCAATATATATTTAGGCCACTTTGTGATACGAGGTCATTATCCCGTTAGGCATCAGCGGCAACATGTATTCCCTAATTTTTGTGTATTATTTTTCTTGTTTACATATTTATATAATAAGCTCTCTCTCTCTCTCTATTTCGCAGAGGTACCAGATATGAAAATTGGAACACAAAATGTCATGATACGCCATCAGATATCTCAATGAATACCTCCAAGATGAAACGAAACTTCGCGTCCGCGCAAACTTCAATGTAGAAACTTGGCTTACATTCTCTCTAGTGCTGATATTGCGTCTACGAAAACAGAGACGGCATTATAACAATGAAATAACACTTTCTATAATGAAGCAACGTAACATCACACCTGTAATCCAGTAGGCAGAGGAGTGTAGTACATTCCTACGTTTCTTCAGTTACGTTTAAGCCCTACTAGGCGGTGAGCATATAGCGGTGCTATACACCGGACACATATCCAGACAGAAAGTGCTCGACGCGGTATATGAACTCAGGACCTCTCGATGGGAATTGGCGCTTAGTACCAACAAGACCACCGAGGTAGTCCATAAGTTATAGCAAAAAGTAATTAAGACGAAAAAAACGCTGCTACTGTCTTTTAGAAGAACATGTTTGTTTTCCGGTTTATTAACGTTTCCATGTAGCGGGGAAACTACCCGTCCTTAGATGGATCGACGACCTGGTAAGTTACGCAAGTTGTGGAAATGTTTGGGGAAGGCCTTTGTATAGCAGTCGATGTCAATAAGCTAAAATGACGATAATTATAAGTTCTAAGGGCAGATTTTAATTATTTTGTTATTAATTAGTAATTGAAAAAAAAATATTTCAGAATCTACTGTTCTGGTTACGCTACTATCGTGGCCACACTGGGAAAAATGGATATTATTCGTACTTTAAGGAGTACCTACTTCTGCTGTAGTTAAAAACTTTATTTATATAAAATGAAACACGAACAACTTATAGTCACTGTTTTATTGAACGGTGAAATGTTATCGATTTGAAATGTTATTTCCGTTTAAACATATTCTCCATTACATTAGTGAAAACTGCCAGGGAAAACATTCCCTTGTTTCAGTCATTTTTATATCTGATCCTGTACCTAGACTTTCATGGCGGAGGCTTAGTAAAGACATCTTAATGCTTCGTCGTAATGAAAGTAACTTTAACATATATCTTAGAATTATACAGAAGCTCAGACAACCACCGCCAGTTCCGGTTGAAAACCGAAAATGGGGGTTGTGAAACCTCGCACCTCCTTCTATATTTGATGTTTTAATGGGAATGTTTTTGTGATTGTGTAAATTTTTTATACACAGTGGGACAAAAAAATTTGGTTGATTTATTTTTTAAATGTCGATTATCCTTTTTTATTAATTTCGTACAGATTTTTAATATATATGTTAGTTTATTTCGAAATTTAAAGACACTAAGAAAGAAAACAACTTCTTTCTTAGTGTCTTTAAACTTCGAGACTTGCATTAAAAACATTATTAAGTAAGGTAGAGTTGGGTTCAGTGAAAATATATATTTAATATTATGGACATATAATCTGGCTTGGACTAAGATTAAATTGTTTACAATAGCGAAACGTTAGTAGAAACTTCGGATACCTCCGAACAAAAGGCTTAAAGGATGAACACCAGTCTTAGGATCTCTTCACGTAACAATAAATTCATTCATTGGTAAATATCCCTTGACCCTTGGAACCTTCATGAGGCAAAGGGTTATGGTACAGTGTAAGGTCGTCGTATTCTGTTACATCGAGCTAGAGATTGATTATACGATTTGCCTTTATATATTAGTACAGTTCGTGAACCTGTATTACGTAGATGTAGGATATACCAGAAGTGACTATTAAATAATATCTTTGTTAATATCGTATACTTAAAATAAAGACGTAAGTAAGCTGAATTTTTTGTTTTTTTTGTCGGTCATGGAAGGCAAAAGTTTACATGCAGATGGTAATCTACATGTAACCTTTAAACAGATAACAGATTTTTTATCAACAATATTTCTTTTAAATTGAGACGTCACTATCAGCGCGGAATGAGTGCCGCTGGGTTTTTTAATATTTAAAAAACCGATTACCTTTAAAATCTGAATTAGCTATCTGTTGAATTTAATGCTTCATAAAATATTGACATTCTGAACATTTACTTTATAATTTTATTACAGTAGCTTAAGAATGGCTAAAGAAATCTATTACCTATTGAAGTACTTCTAATTTTAGCTTTACAAAATAAATGTCAGTAATAATATTGACGTTTTTTTTTCTAAAGACTGCCTCTTTGGTCGACTGGTCACGGGTGCGACTGCCGACAGAGAGGTCGTGGGTTCATATCGCGATACGGGTGCTATTGAATTTGTAGTAGTGGCTCGGAGTCCAAATTTATGCCCAATGTACAACAATAGGTTCTCTACTTATTGCTTGACGCGACGTAAACTTAACTAGCGAAACATAGTTTTGTACTAAACTTTTCCGCCTACCTCTTCGAGGATTACAATCGTGATGTTATGTTTTAACAATATAGTTTAATGGCCATATCCAGTAAATTTTATCGAAAGAAAAAACTCAAGTATATTTTATATGCATTGGCTCGTATATCCCATTTGTAGCGGGCGTAGATCGAGTCGTAACTTATGTTGACATGCGATTGATCAAATAATTTCGCTGATACACACTACGCTTGACCGTTGACTCCGAAACGATATTATACATCTCGTCTATTGATTCTCCGAACCCTATCAATGCTTGATACATCCAAGACAACTTATTATGTTTCTTGAAATATATTGAAATAAAATTCGTTTCAAGTGGACCAAACCTTTTTGGGCGCTCATTTAAGAATCTATATTGTTATAAAGTGGGCATTTTAAATGAGATGAAGTAAATATTTCAATACAAAGGTAATGCTTCGAATCACAACTTGTATGTGCTTGTATTGAGACATGGCTCTTGCTTGTCGTGTTCCGGTTCGTAGTTCAAGAATTCAACTGTAGCCATGCTTATATCTGAACTAAAGTAGTACCTACTTCGGTGTTATAAAACTTCGGTGATAAGTATTTACGAACTGAATTATCTTGTTAACATGAGACATTCTGCGTGTAAGCATGATACTTACATATCTTGGTATTAATCTTCTGTGTTATAATTGAGCTCAAGGAAGAGTAGTATTATCTTTTTGAAAAATTTTATGGAATGTCATTTTGTTATTGCATGAATAATGTAGATAAATAATTGCAGAGAATAGGTAGTTTTAAGAGCTATCTCGGAGCACCTTTTGTGTTTTGTGCCTGACTATACAACAATCAACGGTAAAGGAATTTTCATAAACCAATCAGCATTCCGTAACATTGTTACTGAAAATCGATTCTTTATCGAATAAAAGAATATTTTCCCATCAGATGTCAAATTCGATGTAATGAAAGGGGGAGTTTATTATGGAAATGCTGAAGCGAAGGGATGGAATAATTGCATTCGATAAATATTGAGCTGAGAAGATTGGTAAGACATTTTGTTACTAACTTTTGTGCCTGTAAAGATTGAATATTTGCTTTTAAGTAACTTCATAATTGCAAATGTTCTTTGTCCTTCCTATGATACGGAGTCTGGATATGTACCCGATGCATGGCAATAGGCTCACCACCTATTCCATAGTGGGACGTAAACGTAACAGGTGAAACGTGGGAGTGTTCT
>DWFO01004721.1:0-11119 GCA_018246595.1 Mimoniades nurscia nurscia
GAACCGTGGGAGTGTTCTACATTCCTCTGCCTACCTACCTCTTCGGGGATTACGGGCGTGATGTTACGTTACACATATTGTAGAGTTGCAATTGAAGTTTACTGTATAATAATTTGTGTGGTAAATGACGGGTTCTTCATTTATTATTACATGTGCGGTCAAGACGGTAAAACTCTTGTGTTAATAACTTTCGCTTTCTTGTAGAAATAACTGTAATGGCGATACCAACCCAGGGGAACGGTACACATGTCTATGACCGTATAAATGACGCACAAAAATATGGCAATAACATTAAATGCGTGAGAAAAATCCTTTCATTGGCATGAGTGTCGAAAAATAGATGTCTTGTTAAAATGGGGTCTACAAATTTATATAAAAAGTAATATCACGCCTGTAATCCCCTGTAATCGCCTGTAATGTAAGTACGTATAAGGTACCTGGGGAATCGTGGAAATATACTAGACACCTCAGCGTAACCTTCGGCGAAATGAGGTGTGATGTTCCGTTGTTCGAAAAAAATTTAATTACTGAGTCCAAAACATCGTGCGCATCACAATTGTTATAAAATTTGTGAATTTTAATATTTAATATCAGTTGCTGTAACAGTGAGGGAGTATATCTTAGGTAGTAGGTAGTATACAAGGATATTTTCACACTGTACAATTCTCCATATTAACGCATGTAAACTAAAATTTGTGTCCTGCTTACAATGAGATAAAACCCGTGTTAAACAAAAGAATGATAAAAATATGGTTGATTGTGTGCGATTTCCGAATATTTAATATACGGAGTGTACATAAAAACAGACACTAGTCACGACACATTAATCTCAACCGCATACAAGTGAAGCGTGTAATGAATAATGACATAGCAGCATTTTACTCATATTTCATAATTGTACGGATCGAATTGACACGTGCCATTTATCATTAACGACAAATTAATATGAGATTAAATATGTGTTGATTCCGATATAGGTACATGCATTAAATTTAATTATATCTGCTTGGGTCCGGCAGGGGTATTAGAATGATTAAATGTTACGTCAACGTCTTAGTGGTTTTAAAATATTTGTTTATAATTTTTGAATTATTTCTGATGTTTCAAATGTGATATCAATGAGATGTAACATGTGTTTTAATGAATTATTATTAAAGCAGTAATAATTGCAGAATTGTCTCGTGCTTTGTTAGCATATAGGAGTATAATATGCTGGTTGCAAATGACCTAAATTCTTCATGTAAATAACCTGCCTTGGTGATCATTGCCTTATGTGAGTACTCTAGGGCCAACTGGCAAACGTCTGTAGGCGTTTACGAACTTCTACTATATCGATACTTATTGACAAGCTTCAACTTAAATTGAAAATTTCAAGAACTATTTTGCACCCACAAATGTAAATTCACGATACAATCACGAGAATGAGAAAAAGAAGACGTCACGTAACGTAAGTGCTGTAAGAATAGTGATATTTGCACTTGGTATACTCTGCGTGTTTCACAGTGGGCTTGGCGTAACGAGTTAATAATATTCATTTTTCAAATAACTTTAAACATTGTGAAACTACAATAAATATTTTCGTTCTGTTGCAATCAAGTTCTTAAAAGTGGATAACAAAACAGGTAAACCACGTTTAAACATTTGTTTATACCTACTCCATCATAACAGAAACATAATATTACGAATTTCCAAAGTGCATTATACAAGTATCCTTGATTTAATTCAATATTGGAATATTAATAATAACAGCTCTATGCAATTAAATACACAATGGCAGCGTTTATAATTAAATTGACGTGTGAATTTCATAATTAAATTAGCGCAATAACCGTGTGCGTAAAATATTTCACCTGTTATATGATTTGAACAGGGAGGTCGGATCGTGAACTATGAGATGCCAGTATTCTGGAAACAGCACTCACGAGTGTTCCACCTGTTTCTGCTGCAAAACAGCAGTGCTAATTGATCTATCCGGATAGTGGAGCATATTAGTTGAAATTGTAAAGTTCACTTTTCATATTATCCATGAGTGAAATTGAAACTTACTGTTCAAGAGCTTGCTCCGCATCCGTTACCAAGTGTTATTCAGTCTTCTTTGTGCCCTTCTGAACAATATTAGTGTCATACCGATGACAATAGATTCTGACAGTTAATAACATACATAGATACATTTAGCAATAGTAAAATAACGTATTTGTATGATGTGTTTAGATAATATCTAGATAATTATAGAAACTGTATTTTAATTCCGTTTTTTTTTTAAACTACGAACCATCAAAAACAATTCAATGACAATGGTGTTCAAACGACGTTGTACAGTGCATATTTAGGTAGAAAAATGGCTGTATTTTTTATAAATTTTACATATTTTACACTTAATGTCAGTAGAGAAGTATATAAAATAAATCTACTATATCATTACGTCAGGTCATTCTAAAGATAAGCAGAGAACATCAAGTGCCTCTTAATAATTTGTTAGAGAAAATAGTGAGTAATATCTGGTAGGGGCAAAATTAAAAGAAAATGTAGAATTGATCGAATAAGCTGGCCGTAAGTTGATTGTGTTTCGAGTCCCGTTGATAGATACGGTAACATTTTTAAGGCGCCTCAAGCTATATAAAGCAATTTGCCTGAGTAAACATTCTGTTGCGCTCGGGCTGGGGCCCTCTTGCGCCTGTATGACCCGAGGTACATCCTCCTATCAGCTGGTTCTGCTCCAGTTACGTATTAGCGCAGTTTTTGAGCAGCCCTACAGTCGTTTTGTTCGCAGCAATTATACAAGTTCATGCTATAGCAATAGTAAATTTCTATATGTACACATAAATTTTTGACGTTTTTTGACTTTCTCCACAATCTGTTAGTTATACAATGCATAAATACAATTGCATTAAAATGTAGCACAAAACGTTGTTGGTCAATAAAGTATACATTTATTTTATACATATTATTATCTTACGTAACATAACGTCTGTAATCTCCGCAGATGTAGCCATAGAAGTGTAACAAACTCCCACGCTACACCAGTTATGTCTACGTCTGACCTTGCAATGAGGGTTTGCGAATTATAGTAATTTATTTGTAATATCTTCATTACAAGATTACAACAGAAATGGAGAACTCGTTAAAACAATTTTTGATGTTATTTATTTTTCTCTTTTTCAAAAAGTAATTTTAGGTATTATTTTATAGACACAAAAAAAATTACAGACATAATCAGTTTTCCAGTGAAAAGTAACAGCAGATTTCAAAATCTAAGGCACGTTTAAATAGAGCAAGCAAGGGTTTTAATGTAATATTCTTCTACGTAGAGGTTGTATCAAAGAAACTACACAAAACAAGCCGACTGTGATCAGATCGGGGGATGCGGGCGCTGGACACAGTAGAGATAATGCAATTACGTCCCACTGGACTCAGCCAACGAAATTAAGAGTGAAATAATTAAGTCTACTAAAATTTATATACAATTTCAGTCTACATTTCTGTATTACCTTATAAACAGTTGCGCGCTTGTTTGCAAAACTAAAGGAAACGCATAGGTATATCTATATTTAAAATGTGATTAATAACATAACATAAAACATAACATCACGACTGTTATCCCCGAAGAAATAGGCAGAGGAATGTAGTACACTCGCACGTTTCAAACCACGCCTTGATCAAGAACAATTTTATGTTAAGCTCGAAGCGATCGCAATGGTTTTTTAGACGCTTATAAGTGCAATTAATCATAAATTTGCATTAAAAGGGCGTACACAGTAAACATTATATATACAATAATATACACACACATTCATGTATGTGTTCAAGGATGCGACAATTTCAAGTCAAGGGTAAAGCATATTATTATCGGAAAGCCGTTATAAAATAATGATTTCGGCCGTAGCTTCAAAAAGTAATAGCGTTTTTAAAACTTAATAAAATGCGCATCGACCTACATCCAACACAATGGTCGATGTTTTAGGGAGCACGAACATCATTCCTCACTCCAGCTTGCACACGGACTAGATGGTTCATATCGAACATTCTAGATGTGGTTTTTTTTTATATATGAACACTAAATCATTATTTATTTAAATGAAGGAAAGTTAGCCAATTGTCTGTCGAGGGATTGTTTTCATAATAGTCACATGTATGTGAATTTTAAGCACATTATTGTATGTATTATGTTACTATCTATAGTATGTACTCGTATTTGGATATTATTCTCAGTCATTATTTATTTTTTATTCGACAGCGATAGCTAAAACTTGTGAAGTCATAGATACTACCTGAACATGCAAATTTTTATAAATATAAAAGGTAAGTGGATAGGTAAAATGTTTATTTATATTAAATGCTTTATATTTAAATAATTATTTACTTAAATATGATATTTTTATTGCTTATTGTGATATCAAGAACCCATTATAACTTATACGGGTCGTAAGTAGAAAAAGCACTTTCAGTTTTTAAAGTTAAAATGCAGTTGACCTAAATGCAATACAATATCCAATATTTTCGGAAGCACAAAGCCATCCTTAACCTCTAGTTTGTTCAGGTGCTGAAATGTTCGCTTCAACATTTCCCACTTCGAATATTATTTTTGCGTTTAAAAGAAACAAATATAAAAAATTTAATCGTATTATATTAAGAACGTATTTGAATTTTTAATGAACTGAGATGATAACTTTTCACATTACGCCTGTAATCCTCGAAAAGGTAGGCAAAGGAATAAAGAACACTCCCACGTTTCACCAATTCCGTGTAGGTCCCACTATAAAATAATTGGTGAGCCTATATACCGGGCACATTTCCAGACCTCAAATAGATAATGTAAATTATAAAAGTCCAATATTGTCCGACCCAGGACGCGTTTGCAATCAACACGACCGGCGAGGCGATTATTGACGATATCAAAAGTTCCATCGTTTATTAAACATATTTAAATACTAAATATTTTTTTATAAATCTCTACGTAACTCGTAATGTAGGTATACATATTTTTTCCAATATATAACTACATAATTTTAAACGGGTTTTCGTTAGTTACCAATTTTTGCCTACATAATATGTTGCTTCATATAACTTTTCTGTCAGCTTTTCCTCAATAGTCAACTGTAAAATATTGCTTGTTTTATTAAATCATCTTTTCGTATCTTTAACAATATGACGAATACAACAATGAAATAAATAAATGATACAGAACAAATTTTTCTATTTTTAAGAGTTTGAAACTATGCAATGTAGGTACGTAATCACTTAGTTCTTCTTTGGTCTTATAATTATCTTTTCACTCTTCTCGTACATCAAATCAAATCAAGCGCCTGATATGAGCTGAAACAAATCACTTTTCATCTTATAACTTATCATAAATTTATCTTTATCATCACATACGCACACATCCTCAGACACAATAAATGTAAAATGTAGATTCAAATGCGCTTTAAAATTTAAATAGTATTCAGGTGGTACACAACAAAACGATTTTACGTCGAGTCGCAGTATTCTACTCTTGTTGAGACAGAAACAATGTATGTATATACATGTGCAAGTAGCTATGTTATTTCGTATGCAGTGGATACGTTCAAATGTTGTTGAGAACGAGACGACACTCTGCACTTTAGATAGGAGTAAGTTGAACACGGGTGGTACCAAGTTCACCTGTTTAGAAATTCAGTAAATATCATCTTACGTACGGCTATGTTACGAACGTTGTATCACACATTCATTACAGGTTAAGCACAATGATAAATATATATTGACTTAATTGAGCAGTAAACTATCACTATTACTTTATTTTTTTTTTTATAAGGGTCTCAATATAAAAAAGTTTCAATAAATAAAAGTGATATGCTTTGAATGTAAGCAAGAATTTTGCTTTTAAATATAGTACTGTTTTATATATTGTATACTAAAAATTGCGTAAGATGTCCGAGGTTTAAAATTCAGCCCGTTACTCCGGCTGTCGTGCGTTTAAATCATGACGCAATCATCAGGCACTTATTTTTGTATAAAAATATTGTATGTGTTAAGTTTAAATATATATTTCTGTAGTGGTGAAGAAAAACTCCGTAAAGAGACGTGTGTCATTATAATAGTCCATAAAATTATTTATAGGTCTTGAACTCACAGTTTGCCAGCGTGGTGGAGTATGGTCCTCATCTTTCTTAGGTCCGTACCTATTACTTTCTTACCTATTTACTTGCCTACCTAATAATTTCTTATTTACAAACTGAAACGCTAAAAAGGTTTGATGATGTATTAAATGTTTAATTGTATTTTCTACGCTTTAAAATGCATCAGATGTGTTCAGCTTAACGATTTAATTAAAAAAGACTATACGTCTCTCTCTAGACTTCGTTTAAGGATAAAGCTTCTAGCTCACAGACTCGAGCTAGAAAATCATGAATGAAAAAAGTTTAATCTCACATAATCCGTACAGCACTTGCGGAGATACTGCTTCTTAAATCATTCCATAGTAACAGTATATGAATTTTCCAGTACGTGATTTTTTTTTAATTTTTAAGAACCAATAAATAGATTTGGCCTATGTTGGTACAAATCAATGAAACTCTTGTAAACTGTTACAAATATATAATAGCAAAGAAAAAAATTCTTATACAAAGATATCACTTGTGAAAAAAAAGTTCCGAATACTATTGGAATCACAAAATAATTTTCAATAAACCCATAAAGTACCAGTGTGATACAATTTTAATTGCCTGCGATAATTACGTAGAACAGCGCTGGTAGCACTGGTAGAAGGGGTCTTTTGTCGATAAAGAATTAACACATCCACATATTACTGCCAGTTCTATAAATGTGAGTTCTATAAATTGTCGGGGGCTACACGGACACTCCCGACAGGACATCGAGATAATTAAGTCTCCCATAACAGGTGCGCGACGTGCGCCGAAATTATAAACTGTACGTGACCGATGCGAAACATTGGGCTTTCTTAAGTATTTATAACAATATATTCATTACTCGCTTACATCATATTCGCTTTCATTCGTACAATCGGTTAAGATATTCTTGTAAAGGAATTAATTATCATAAATATGTACAATCAAAATATGTACAATTTAGCGGTAAGGGAGAACACAATCATTTGCCCATATTATGACTGTCTTATACTTATCTTATAACTGTCTTATCTTATACTTATCTTATAACTGTCTTATCTCATACTTATCTTATGACTGTCTTATCTTATACATACTTATCTTATGACTGTCTTATCTTATACTTATCTTATGACTGTCTTATCTTACACTTATCTTATGACTGTCTTATTTTATACTTATCTTATGACTGTCTTATCTTATACTTATCTTATGACTGGCTTATATTATGCTTATGTTATGACTGTCTTATCTTATACTTATCTTATGACTGCTTTATCTTATGCTTATCTTATGACTGTCTTCCCCATAAAAGTCAGAAAGGTTCCGAAGCGGTGTGCATGTATGTAAGGAAGTAGTGAATGGAAAAGAATACGTCTGGTTGGTAACGACAGTTATTTAGCACTCTCTGCTCTCTGCTTACCCCGTAAGAGACCTGGCGTCACGAAAGAGCAATAGTTGTTATTGCAATACTTTTATTGTGGTTTTCTGCAGATATACATTTTCCATACTAAAAGTACCTACTTACAGTTTGATTGAGCATTTGTGAAAGAAGCATACGGGAACTGGATGCGGCGAACAGAAGACAAAACACGTTGGAGCTCATTATAAGATACCTATGTACAGCAGCGCATTAATACAAGTTGAAAGTAAAGTATGTCCCTGTTAAAAATAAAACAGATATCTCCATATTATATGCTTGATTTTTATGTGGTAAATGTTGCAAAAAACACTTCAAGATACAATATAAAACACAAACCACAGCTATATCGTACTAACGTACTAATATTGCCAAGTATTCTATTCAGCAGTAAACGCAATTATCCCCAGCTACACAGGAATTCCCGACAGGATAGTGTGATAATGAAGTTCTCTATATTAGCGTACGTGCCGCGAAATGATAAACGTACGTAATGTGTGTTAGGATTGATAATACGAGATCAGTTTAGATATAGTAACGCAGCGGCAAAAATGTTTAAATCAAAATTTATTATAATAATATGTTGGGACATCTCCACACACGGTCACCTGATTCCAAAGTAAGCGTCAAGAAAGCTTGTGGTATGGTGACTAGATGGCTGATAAACTACATATAGGTATACGTATAAATATGTACTTAATTAGATTTTTTTATTGTTATTTTATCATCAAACTATGGTCACTTATGGAGTAAACAGAGAACACAGCTTAACAAAGACTTCATTCAGACCTTATATGATGTTTTTATTACATCACTCTCTTCTGCACGCTCGCTGGTTTTGGAAACTCCTGACTCTCATCCCGTAACTTACCTATTTGATCAAAATAGAGTAGTCGTTAAACAAAAGGAATGTGTATAAAGATAGGCAGTGTTTAATGGAAATTTAGTTATTGCGCGTCGAAGAAACAAAGGACATTCGTATTTTAAATATGTCAATATTTAATAGGTACTTACATGAATAGGGGTGTGAAATTAAAAAAATATGTTTGACTCTAAATAGAAATAAATTTTTACAAACCTCATGAAAATACAGAGTTAGCGTAGTACTATCAAAAAAGTATTTATTACATGTAATATAATGCCTTTCCATTTTTATACGATATTTTCTATTTTATCTACGTACGATGTACTTACGCAGAGGGGCCAAACCGGAGTACACTTGACACTGGAGAGCCGGTCATTTGGTCGTCAGAAGCACGCTCGGACGTCACGGAATCACATACACGAGTGATTTATTTCGACGTACGTACTGTTCGTGCAAAAAATCCCATCGGAGATGTTAAAAGAGCTTAATTCTTTTGATGTCCAGAACAAGGCTGCAAGGATTGGACGAGCGTGGCGTCGAGAGTCGTTATACTTCTAGAGGCTTTGTTCGTAGGAATGTGAAATGATGTAATTATATGATGTGCAATAACGGAATATATTTTATATTTTAAAAAGTATCTACTTATATATTATAATTGATGCTCAGTGATCTCTGCCTACCCCGTAAGGAGCCTGGTGTGCAACAAAATATGTACTACCAAACGGTAAGAAAGCGATTTATAATTATTATACTCTTGTTCGATTATAATAATAAAATTATGACTCGAATTATTCCTTCAAAACTACAGATAAAACAAAGTTATTTTAAATAACCGCAATTTTAATGGTGACATAAGTGTTATTCAATTAATTATAGGTATAATCGTCCATAATCGCAAATTTTTTTACAGAATAGTTGTAGTACACTCACACGTTTCACCAGTAACGTTTACGTCCCATCAAGGGGTAGAGGGTGAAACCTATTGTCATGCATCGGACACGAATTCAGAATCCGAGCGACGACTACTAGTTTTAATTAGAAATTCTAAGTTATATAAATAATATAGTACACGAACCGGGATTCAAACCCAGGACCCCCAATAAACAGTCACGCTTGCAACCAGTGGACCAATAAGGCAGTCAGGCATGTATCTGAGATTAATATTATTGTAAATATTAATAATTAAGTATTTTTAATGTTCTTTAAATATACACACTATAGTTGGTAAGTAGGTACTAACGTTGAATTTTTACAAAATAAATTAAACAACATGCATGATACCGCGTCTCCCGCAACTAACAAATGTTCTAATATTCAAAACACAATGTACCCACATATGAACAAAAACGAGACCCACTTTCTAACGAAGGTGTGGTCCAAACTTTATACCTACACCATATTTTTAATATTTATCAGAATAAATCCCAGATATATTTCTTTACTTTTGATATTAGATTTTTGTTAAAAAATTCGTGAATTATAATAGTTTCGTTGAAGTCAAATCGCTGCAATTCACGAACATCTTCCTTCAATCTCAAGCAGTGCTGAAATTTGAGAACTACGTCCGTTGTGTCTGATTGTAAATGCCTTCCAATCCCTTAAACAAAAAAAAACAATTACAGCTGTTAAATGAAAAAAAAACTGACATGCGACATGGCTGCGTAATTGCTACGTAGATACAAAACTCCAAAACCACCACCAACTAGGGTTTATTTATTGAGATGGCAAATTTTTGTCAAACTCTACTAAGGGATTACAGATTAGATAAGAATCGCGACTGGAAACTTGGTAACTTATGTACGTATATAAAATATTTAATAATTTCAGAGATAGTGATTAAATCATCAGTATATTTATTCTACATATTTGCCTTGTTACTAAATAAAATTTCGCATAGCTGCACAAACGACATCCAAATAATTCAGTTTTATTTTTTATTCCAGCAATTATCAACAGGCCAATCCGAGTGTCCGTTCAAGCGAATTTCCATTTGATTTATTTACATATTTGCGTTCCGAAAAAAAATTAGAACGCATTTCTGTTTCAATGATCTCTACATCATATTGTTCATATAATATCATTATATTTTATTTAGCTACATATTATTTATATTTGCCTATAATTATTATGAGCGTAAACGTATGTAATTAGATTACAATACAAAAACCGTTTGCAAAATTAATGTTTATATCACTTGCACAACTTTTGTAACAAATTAAGTTAAAGCGTAATTCGAAGGTTGGAAAAATTCTCCCCAAATCCAGTAGGAAATTTACCAGCGAGATAAAGTACGTAAGGAAGCACATTGATGAGTGTTTTAAATTTCCTCGCGTCTACCTGCACTCAGGCAACTGTAAACTAATCGGCAAATTAAGTAATTACTAAGCCCGCTGAAATTCAATGTGTAGAAAATTTAATTTGTCTGCCGACGGGGCGAAATCCAAAATGTTTTTCCTAGGGGAAATTTACCGAGATTTATCGGTGTGATTCAACCGTGAATGCATATTTATTGCAAGAACTTTAACGGGAGCGTTAATTGTTTTATTTTTGGTTCCAGTTTTAATAAATTACTCCGATTTCTTTAGTGCTTCTATTGATACGACACGATCTATCGTATTACGATTAAAAATAATAAATAAATATGCTGTTTTAGTTATCCAAAAAATAAACTAATAAGGAAACTCTGAAAAACTATTGTAAAATATAAAATCTTCAATATTTTACATACAG
>DWFO01004722.1:0-11119 GCA_018246595.1 Mimoniades nurscia nurscia
AACTCTAAGGTGTGCAGGTTTCCTCACGATATTTTCCTTCACCGTTATAGAAACTGACATTTAAACTTAAAATGCACATTTTTAAGAATTGCGCGCCTAGGGTCTATCCCGATCTCCCAGAGTGAGAGGTCAAATTTCATACCACTAGGCTATCACGGCGTTTAAATGTTAATATTCCTATTTTAATCTATTCTTATTTTATTTTATCCAGCCTGCACCCAAAGGAAGCACAAAAGATACATAGCATTCTTCATAAACGACTTCTACGTATAAAAGTTAGATTTTGGATGACATATTGGATAGAAAAATTAAATACATTTCTACCCGGATAAAGCCGCAGTAATTTGTAGTATAAGCAAATTACGCGTTATCGATTCATATTGCCTACCCTCAATCTAATAACCGGGTGTTGAATATTTTATAGGAGCTTCGTAATCAACACAGAATCAATAATGACATTCTGAATTATTTGGTTTTATCTATGAATTCGAATGTAATGAAATGAAGAGGGAGGTCAAAATTAATTTTTATACCAAGCGATCACGATGGAATATGGGTATTTGTATTCTTTTAATAATAATAACATTTATTTCACTAACTATTCTTTATATTCCTTGATAATTAGAGTCTTTTTAAGCACTCTCTAGCTAGGTACCTATATAAAAATAACTCGGCATTGTATTTTGCGTTAGTACGGATTAAGACAAAATTCAAAAAGGGTACTAACCATTAATTGAATTATACAAGAGGTTTTGTTAATATTTATATGTAGGTATGTTCTTTAGAAATGGCCCAAATAAATAATTGGTCTAGAGCCTAGTTGTTAGTTCCCCTGACTGATGCTCTGAGTTTTGTAGCTTCGATTCTTACCCAAGCCAATAAATGTTTGTATGATAAACCCGAGTATTTATTCTGTCTGTGCGTAAAATAATCGACATAGGATGTGTTTAAAAATGTATAGGTATATTTAGTATGTTTACTTATACTGTGGTCACGAGATTAAGTACCTAAGCTGTCTCAATACATATCTTAAATATTATCTGGAACAATATTATTTAATGTCAAATATACTTTTGTAATAATACTGTGTACAGAAATTAAGAAATTTGTAAAATATATTTCGTGCAGAACTCGTAAATATTGGAATATGTACATATATAGGAAATCAAGAACAGGAAGTTGAGAAATACGCTCTTCCTAATAACTATGTTAAAAGACCTGAATATATGTATATAATATCTTCCGAGCCGGAAAGTTCTAGATTTATTGTAAATCAGTTGTAAAAATACTACAGGTAATCGACGGTACCATCAACAAAATCATTGAGATTAAACTGTTCAAAATGGCCCTTGAGAATTTGAATCATATCTTTAGACAGAAACATTCGTCTCTTATTATTACATTATTGAATTCAACAGTTCGTTTCTGTTATACATTTTTTGCTGATAAAAAGAACAATACAATTAAAAATGCAAGTCCTTAAGTAACACTATACTAAGGGTTGTTATCGAATCATCTCGAAACGCCCTTTCGTATGCAAATGATGTAGAGACAAGGGCTGAGTGATTTTACTAGGTTTTTGTTTCGTTTCATTCATTTTTTGTTTCGTTTCGTCATTGTGCCCGGACCGGTTGTCGTAAGCCGGTGAGAACTGCAGATGAGATATTGCCGGAAGATTGAATTTTGAATGACTTTCATAGTATTGTCTCGAACGTGAGAATTGTAGTCACATAGGAGTATCTTGTTTGTTTAAGGGTCAAAGGATAAAACTTCAAGACAGGTTTGCTGTTTTTAATTTGATTTTCTTAATTTCAATTTCCTCTTTACTATTATTACTTACGCCAGAACCCTTACAGGATAAGCAGTGAACACGAGGTGTCAATAATTCTGTTCTTATCAATTCTAAAAAGTGCTTCTTCTACATTCATCCCTCTTTTGATACAGCGGAGGCGTAGATTCCTGACTATTCCGTCAGATATTATGTCTTAATTGATCAAAATAGATCGGTTTTGATCTTCCTCGGCATCTACGTTCATCAGCATTCGCATTGTATATCTGCTTTGTCATTATTTCATCAGCCATTCTCTTAACATATCCGAACTAGCGGAGTTTCCTTGTTATAACAATTGTAAATTCGACAGCTCTTAACTTTAACTGATAGCTCTGTACTCGGTTGCATATAATAAGAGAAAAAAAAGAGTAAAATATACTTTATGACCGTTATGGAGCAGCGGAAATTGCATAACTCAATGTAAGCTGTAACAATGAGCCACTGACCAGCTGTCAGCGTGTTCCACAATGTCCGGCCGACTTTTTAAATTTATATTCAAAAAAAGGAATTCGGAAAGTAATACTTTTATGTTCTTATTTGTACCAAAAAATAATATTGAATTACTTGGCAAGTTTTAGAAAAATAAAATTTGGCCATAATTAAAATATAGAAGGAAATAATGTGAATTGCATTAGTATTATGATTTTTAATACTTTGTATTGGTGTATCATAAAAATATAAGATTAATAAGAAGAACAAAATTCGGAAACAATTATTTATTATTTATATTTATTGGCCTTTTTCTTTTCAGTATTTTACCGTCCAATACCTTTAGCTCCAAAAGATTCCTCATTTTATATATTTTTAGAAACACAAAATCCTTTAATTAAAGATTTAAAAAAATCTTTTAAAATTCTTGGAGTCACTGTAGCGGGGTCAGAGCGCAGGGTCAATCGGTCAGGCGCCAAACGCATTGTTCGTTCCGGATATTATTTTATATTGTATCTGCCCACATCTTCGGAAACTCGTATACATTTCCGAACTGGATAAATGAATGGGTTTTAAACTGTAATTTAAAATAGAATTCTCCTTTTTGTTTTATTTCATTATTTTGTTTTAAAATGTATTTCTTATCCTTCTTCCTATACCTACATATGACACACTCCTATGTACTATACACTTATTTGGTTGTTGTGTTTTCTTAACAATTTCTTTGTATAATTATAATTTTCTTTCTTCCATCACAATTTCTTATAATCATTTTTGGTTGCCTGAAAAACATCGCTTGTCAGATTTCCCACTGTGTATATTTCTTGTATCTGCGGTCCATGTAGGTACCTATCTACATATGTTCTGTGTACCTCATGTTCTGTAAACAAAACTGATTCTGTCTCACCATCAACCTACTGTAGCCCACTGCTGGACATAGGCTTCCTCTGAGGGATCACGTTCAAAATCATTCGTGTCCTTTCATTTGCAGTTATTAATAATGGTAGAAATCAACCACCACGCCCATATTTTTGCATTCATCAATAAACTTTTATTATCTGTTTTCTATAAGGTAATAATTAAAATTAAATGTATGTAGCAATGTTTGTTATTGCGATATTGAATTATATTCATGTACATACATAATACATTTATTTTGAATGATTATTTTATTTATTTGAAGTCGTGGGTAGGTTTTTTGGATTTTGGTGAAAACTCTATATTGTTCACGATTGTTGAGTAAAGTACATAATATTGACAATGTTCATCTAAAATATATGGCGTTGGTTTATATCTACATGTCACTGTATAGCTCCTTTTATTGTGCGTTACTTAGCTATGACCTCGGGTCGTACATAAAACGACTCTACGACCCTACATTTAAAACACTCCTAGTGTGATCTCGGTCGCATTGAATTACGCAGTTACAAATATACAGTAAGGTACAATACATTGAGCGATTATGAAAATAATAGTAAACAAGCGATTTATATATACATATTTTTTTCTAAAATTTATTATATGTTGACTGCCTCGTAGGTTTATTGGTAGCCACTGTAACTGTCGTTCGAAAGGTCTGGGGTTCGATAGCTTCACCTCGTATTCCATAATGGGAACACCTACACCCGTCTGCCTACCTCTTCGGTGATTAGAGGCGTGATGTTACGTTATATTAATTTTCCATATATTTTCCTGTCTTCCAATATACTTTTTTAGATAAAAAATCCTCTACACACCTTAACGAATGAGCTTTACAATTTACAAGCTTTCATCGTAGCCGTATGCGCGTATGTAAGTGCAAATTACCTCAGCGTGCATTACTTCCATACTTTTTCATACGTTTTCCACTCTGCGGAGCGGCAGTTTCCCATGGAGCAGCGCCCTCTGGCGTCCAAACGCGCGTGAAGTGCGAACACCGTGACAAAAAACACGCCACGCCTGTACTGGCTTTGTATAGACTTATTTATTACGTACACGCTATTGGCTTCCTACTTACCTACGTTGGTGCACAATTATTACTCGTTTTGTGCGTCTGTGCTAATAAGTGGGACGCGTGAATAAATGAGGACTTGACACCGTGTTTAAGTTTTATGCTTTGGGTTCATATCTATGTCGGATGTTGGGTTTAAGATAGATTTTATAGTAAATACGCGTTTTCTTTTTTAATGGAGTTCATGATCAGTGTGTTCTTGTTTTTATTCGATCATTCAGTTAAGTTGATGAATGGTACAAAATGTTTCATACTCGAACTTACCATATACTTATAAAATTTGGGCATTTTTGGTAAGTTTCGGAACATCCTTTCGGTCATTGACGTATTATAATATAGCAAATGCCATTTACAGATATTTGCGGTCTAATTCGTCTATTATCATGACTTTTTGTGGCCCAAATTATAATAATAAACACGTATCAAAATTAAGTAAATGTGAAATTTTAACTGCATTGAATTTTTCGTCTTAATATTCATATACGTAAGTCACGTCCCACAGTAGCATAAAGCTCGTCTTATCAGCCTGTATCATTTTGTTGCTGAATAAACTGCCACTGCCCCTCCCGAGATGTTCCCATACTTGGATAAACATAATTAATATCAGTGAATTCTTACTGCTAATTCATGAATAAACGCCTACCATTTATCATATAGGTTCTTATCTACAGTTTAAGGTTTATTTCGAAGTCGGTGTAATATGAAATATATGAATATTTTGTCTAAATACACAATTATACATTAAGATATTATATATTAAAGATATGCTATGATTTTGCATGGACTGTGAGGCATATCAATCAAAGTTAATAAAAATTTCTACGATGTAGGTTCATATCTAAGATCGGGCTCGTTTCTAAATTATGTTTTAAGAAATGACTACATTTAGTCAATTAATAATTCTACAACGCCTTTTATAATTACTTTAATATAAAACAATCAAAAAACAGTTACTTGAACAGTTTAAACTGAGCATGTTGATGGTTATTCTAATTTGATGTTCTTAGTGCACCTAATAATAATTTAAAAATTAAATGCTTTTGGTTGATGAATGATAAAATAAATTAAAAATAATAATAATTTCCTGATTCACATTTTGCATAACTATAACGCAAAAATATTGAATAACATTACATACAAAATTATAATGTGAAACCTTGTGTTGTATTGGGTAGGTATTAACATTATCAAATTTAGTGAGAAATTTTGAACTTTACAAAATTTAATTTAAAAAAAATATTGCATCTTTATCCTTGGTTGTAAAAAAATTAAACGTTACACTAAAAGTGAGACTATAATGAATTTATTTGATCGCTATATAATATTATAACACTAGTGTGTGATTTAATAATATACAAATTTCGTCTGTTATTAAAATATTTAACGTAATTTCACTAATTAGTTAGTTACCTTCTTTAGAAATCGTTTCATGCATTGTAGTGTGAGGTTAATACTTCTGGTTCGAGAAAATGTTTTGTTCACCGTGGCGTGCGGTGCCATCTGTCGAGGGGTAGCGAAAACAATCTGCATTAACAGTGAGTTCTGGGAAATATCTAGTCTATTTTTACAGAAAACCTAAATGTTTAAGAAATTTAGGTATAAGAAAATTTTCATCGCAAAGTTTAGATTGTAACATCTGCGGTAATTTAATAATGACTTTTCTATTTACAATAACACGTTTATGAACTCTTGCTGAAATATATCAAGCCGATCCCGGAAGTATAAAAAGGAATTGTTAAGTAATCCCCCAGGTGAAGGTAAATTAGTTAAAAAAACGGTCATTCGATGGCAGTTGGCTAAAACTCCATAATCTAAGCCCCGCCTGAGCGAAAAAAAATTCAATAGTAAAGGAGGCGGTACAAAAAGAATTACTTTTTAAAAGTTCACGCGAGACAGCGCTATACAAATAACACGTGTGCAAGCGAGACACCACACCAAGAAAAAAAATCAGAAAGAAGCTCATTCTTTTCTATTTCCTCCCTCACTAATAGCGGCTTAGAAAAAAAACGGGAGCAATACCCGTCCCGTTCTAACGCATAGGGGTGGGAGCCGGACGGGGTCGGGCGAGCGAGAGGGGCGAAAGCTTCGCGCCCTTTTTAATAGTTCTTATTTCGGCGGTGGTCCGAGCGGCCGAGGTCCGATTTTGGGAAAGGTTGGAGAGTCCGGCGCGGGGGCGGCCGGCTCACACGGTCGACGCTCGCCCGCCGGCCGGACCGTCTTTTCCTTGACCGGACGCATTTTTCCGCGGAAAAAACGCGGGGCGCGTGCGCCCGGGGTCGGTGGGGATGTTCTTCGCGGCGTCTAAGGCGGCGGGGGCGGCGCCGCGTCTTGCTAGTTGGAGCGGCGTCTTCGGCTGGCGCGCGCGTCCGCCCCACCCCGCAAGAAAGCGTCGCGACGCTCAAGTTTTCCACCAAGAAGTTAGTCGTCGCCCGCCCGCGCCTCAAGGAGGTCCGCTTCCGCTTTTCCTCCGGTCTCCCCTCGCGTAAATAAACCGAATTCCCGTGCGATAAACCGCCAAGTTAAAGATAACTCGGAAGGCCGCGCGCGAAGTCTAAACAACTTCTTGTTTGCAGATCGGAGCCGGTGCGATAGAGACGCGTGCCGTCGCATGCATTCGTTGTGACGATTCGCCCGAAACTGGAATTAATGTTGAAATACTTCAATGAGAATATATCCCTAGCGCTCCAGGAGAGGTACAGGGACCTCCATGAATATCGGAAGACGGAAGTAGAGGAGTCACCGAGGGAGGCAAAAGTACCAAAAATAGCTGAGGAGGGAGAGGCGGTCGGCGGCGAGGGCGCTTTCGAACCGGGCGCCGCGCCGCCGTTCCCTCGACTCCTGGAGCCACCGAAGGAGGAGGACAGCTTCGTGGCCAGCTGGCTGCATAACTCCTTCAAGATGACCGCCGCCGAGAGCAACGAGGCTTCGGCGGGAGGCAGTGCTTTAGACCTGAGCGCTGCCCCTCTATCCCTCCACATACCGGCCCTACAAGCGGAGGCGCAGCGACAGTTCAAGATGCAGAACTTCTGGAACAGAAGTCGTCCTGGCTCGCCAGTCCAGGACCACGTCGAGGGCCACAACCAGCCCGGCCCGGCGCCTCCAACCCCACAACCACCAGCAACTCCAGATCACAAGATTGCTGCTGAGAAGTTGGTGAATGAAATACAGGTTAGTCCTTATTTTTAATTAAGTTCTTTGTTTAGTTATGTAAAGAGTTTAGTGCACTTATGCAAATTTTAGTATGTCACATGCCTAAAACACTTATTTTTTTAACATATGTTTATTATATATGTTTATTATGAAGCCGAAAGTTCCGTAACATTAATAATAATGAAATTTGAAAATAATAAAAAATTATAAAATATATTTTAAAACACTTTCAATTCCATCGAAATCTTGGCTATCTCTTGACCGCCGGCAGCTTCTATAATGCTGATTTAGAACTTACATTTTTGTGCGGTAATTTCCGAAGACTGAATGTTAATATTTATGCTTAGTATAAAATTATGTCTATTACGTATTAAATTTACTTTAATGAATTAAAGTTGTTATTGTGTTCGCACAAGCACTTTAAGACGTCTCCATCATGAAATCGTCAGCGAGTATTTCTAAAAACAACTGTTATGAATAATCCGTTTTATAAATGAATACAGTAGCGTTAACGTCTAACTTGGCCAAGACATGCTGATGAACTGACCTCCGCGAGGTCTCGCAGAACTCGTTCCAAATTCGAATGATCCCTGCTTCCTTAAAAAAAAGACAAGACGCCAAGGCAACATATTGTAATGCTTTGTTAAAGGGCTAAGGCCCTCGCGTCAAACTTATTATTAAATCGTTTTTATCCGTATGTCGCATCCGGTTTTACAATGGATATGTAAATTACAGTAATCAGTGATAATTCTATTATTTCGGTGTTTGCTTATCATCAGTCCGTCGACAGTTTTATTCAACTGCGGAATGCTCCGCCGCATATGGCATAAAAGTATCAACTTATAATGGAGAATAACAATTATTTTTGTATTATGGCATGTTTGTTTTCCGTTTCCGTTTTCATTTTAGTTAGCAAAACGAAACTACGGTGAAGTTATTAATGAGAAATAATAAATGAGCGGCTGTGGCATGTCTTTTAAAATTGAATTTAAAAAAACGGACACGAAATAATATTGCCTTTTAAATTAGTTTGAAATTTGGTTACCTTCGCTCGGCATTTGTCTATTCCCACGGCCCGCTGGATTAGGGTTCATTGTGATTTCATTTTTTTTTAATTTTTTGCCGCGCTTTGTTTCACGGAAGGGGTGTTGACAGTTATTTGTTGCAACGAATCTGTTCTCGTTTTATAAATTTTTTTGGGTTTTTGTTTTAAAATACTGTTTCAATTGAAACCGGTTTTCGATATGCCGATCTAATTTCGTATTCATACGTGTTTTGTTTTTTGTAAGTACAGATTTAACGGTTGAAGAGTGCTTGTAGCTATTGTGGTTACTTTTTACTGAAGAACGGTTAATTAAAATTTGATTTATTAATATTTTTCTATTGCCGGTCTTTGAGGCGAGTGGTAGCTATCAAAATATAGTGCTCGGCAATCGCTGATTCATTTTTTCCCATATGTATTATATGAAAAGGTTTTAATGCAATGTTGAATATATGAATACAGTAACATCTTTGTGTTAAATTCAATCACTTGAAGATCGCATAAGCGATAAAAGATGAATCACAATGAAAGGCCTAAATATTATTTAAATTCATTACTCATGTGTTAATATTAAACAGTAGTACCTACAACATTACTCCTTTAAAAATACTAGATGTAGCGTTTAATCACTTCACAGGCGCCTACGATCAATTATTTTATTATACGTCTTCCCCTTCTTTTTATTGTTTATTTTGAATATGTTTGGCCTAGTGAATTTATTCAATACTTAATACGGTATAAGCCATATCGGGTATCATATGTGCATAAGCAATATCAAAGCGATCAATGTATAATAAAGGTAAATTTTGCCGTACATATAAATTTCATGTAATTATACAATTACATTTATAAAATTATACAATTATAAAATACAATTTTCTGTTTAATCATCTCACGCTTAATTTTGCACAAAATATAAAACAATAACTATTATAATAAAATAAATAATTCTCATACTTAAAAAGACACGGAAATGGATGATATCATATTAATAACCTAGCTCGACGTCCTATTTACGATAAAATTATAGGGATTTATATATATTTATCGGAAAAAAAAGTAAGAAATCTAATTATCATCATTCTATTTATTAATACATTTAGTATTCTTTTGCAAATGCCCGACTTAATTTCAAATGGAACGTTCGAATTGGTTTTTAAAAATGGAACATGTCAATCGCTTTATTAACTAGATATAACTAATTTCCTTTTTTTTCGTTTCCAACCAGCAACAACAGTCGCCGTCAGCGGACTCGACGATGAGTGAGCGGTCGCTCGCGCCATTTGCGCTGGTAAATTTACTATCATCCCTCACTAAAGTCGATGTAAATAATATTTTCTCTCTATGTGTGAGTGCGTGTGGCGATATAATTTTGTTCATGTGTATTTTTTTTTCCAATATTTTATGGTTATGCTTAAATAGTGTTAGTCAATATTCGCTACGTCTTTCGTTTGCTTTGTTATGTATGCAGTAGGGTACACTTATGGGTACCTAGATATAGATTATTAGTTTCAGTTGGTTTATTTTGTGCATGTAGATTTGTTTTTTTTTATCTGCAAACGACTTGCATGATGCGTTTTCTTATTTTATCTTACTTTCTTGAGCATATCTTAAGTATTGCGCTATATAAGAACTATCTTATTTTGATCGGAATATTTTAATGAATACTTTATGTTCGTCTATGCGGAGCCAAAGAACAGTATATAAAAGAAATATTTACGTAATTATCAAAGAAAAATTTACAATTAATTTTTTTATATAATAAGCCTAACAAGCTAGTGCCTACTTTTAAACTCACACACCGACCAGCTATTAAAATTTAAGTTTCAAATACATTGCCAATTAATCAATGATTAGTCACAAGTGACTTGTTATAACTTTAATTTGCTAATATACAAGCAATTAACAGTTGAATAGTGACTTCCTTTATCAAAAAAGAGCTATGAGAAATAAATTATACAAATTTCCTAAAATAAAACTCAATTGGCCTTTAATTCATAACATGTATTTTAAAACAGTATTATTATTAACAATAACATTTTGGTTATCAATGATTAATATGGGATACTTTGTTTGCATCTAATATTTAGTCTTGTCTATAACCTAGAACCACTCGAAAACCTGGAACGCATTGTTACTGCTTTGCAGCAAACAAGACGCAACATACATAGATGTATGCGCAGCAAAGTAAAACAGAATGGTTGCATATAATATACTCGTAATATACATACATATATAATTTCATGATTCTTAGTCTGCAAACAATATCGAAGTATTAGCAAATATAATTACAAGATCTCGGAATATGCGGTCATTGGATTAAAATCTAGGCAGGGCCTGTACTAATCAAACTGCTGTTATACACATTTCTAACTATATCCTTATATATAATTTAACATCCAGACAGAACTATGACGATGCTCATAATATTATACATGCCTTGGTCGGGAATCGAATTCACGACCCCCGGCATAGCAGTAAGGGTCACAAACCATTAAATCAAAACGGCAGCCCTTATAAGCATTGTGAATCCACTGAATATACATATAACGATAACAATCGATATTGATTGCATTATTGTAATAATTCTTAATATTTGCGCCTGTCTCGTTAGTCGTGTTGGATGCAAGCGCGACTGCCGATCGGGAGACCCTGGGTTCAAAACCCGGGCCGACAC
>DWFO01004723.1:0-11117 GCA_018246595.1 Mimoniades nurscia nurscia
CAGTGGCTCAGATTCTTAATATGTGCTCGGTGTATGGCCATAGCTTCAGCACCTATTCCATAGTGAGACAATCGAAACTGGTGAAACGTGGGAGTGTACTACACTCTTCTGTCTACCTCTTCTAGGATTACAGGCGTTACGATACGTTCGTGGAATGTAAAGAGTATTTCGCTTTAATTTTGATTGCATGACTGTACTCAAAATCGGTGTATTTGGTATTGAATGATTCAACCATCAACGATTTGCCCTTTTGCTCAAAACCTAATACACAATAACAATAAGTCACGACAAAAACTGTAAAATACAAAATGTAACTCCTGGCGCTTAGCGGCGTTTTATTTTTGTTTTCCCTTACAATTCCAGATGATGGCATGCCTGTGTTTGTATGCGAGATATAATGTTTGAGGATTAACAATGCATAAGTGATTGATCTTAAATATCATTTATATAAAGTAAATAATTAAGTTCTATTTATGATTTTATTTCGGTGATTATGTATCGGCGTAATATCACATTCATAACTACTAAATTTCCGATTAACTGTAAGATCCTGTACTTAATAAACGTGGTAAGTTAAAACTTTTAATTATTTAAAGTATAAGTGAACAAAACTTGAATGATATTTAATACGGGTACGCTTCTTTCTATGTGTAAGTAATATGAATAATTTTTAAAATTGTTTCATAAGAACACTTTTTGTACGACAAAATGAAACCACCACCACTTTGGAAAATGCCTTGCTATGGAGAAGAAGCGGCGAAGGAAACTCCATAGGTGTGCCTGTTGCATTTTTTAACTTTTAAGTTATAAACAATAATTATTATTAAGCCTGCAAATAATTAATATGAAAAAGAAGAACCGAGTTGTGAAATTTTCGGAAAGTCAACTAATCTAATTACAATTGCGTCACGGGTGTAATCAACGAAGAGGTAGGCAGAGGAATGTTGTACACTGTCACGTTTGACCAGTTACGTTTACGTCCCACCATAGCAAAAGTGGTGAGCCTATTACAAGACGTAAATATTCTATATCTTCAATTTGATAACGTTAAAACCAAGCTCAAAATTATTTCATCAATTTAAATATCGTTAAGACGTTTATCTATCTTCTATAGAATGCCAATTAATTCCTAGAAACACGGATTCGGATGAGGACGCCAGATCCGCTATGATAAACCGAATAATCTTACTGATTTTGCACTGATTTATCTCTTGACCTTCGTGTTTGGTTACAATAAAATTGTATTAAATCACAGAGTGCGTCTCAATCTTCATGTATTTAAGCACTAACCGATAACTTAAATCTAGATTCCATTCCGTCATTGTTTTTGAAATCTTTAAAATCCTTTTTTAAAATTAGGTACTTTCATTTCATAATGATGTATGTATGTTATTTTAAAAATGTTAAGGAAACTATATTAGAGACTTCCAAGTACTCCTCAGGGGCAGCATTTTATCTTATGACAAAAAGACCTTCTCCATTTGCAAGCAGGCTATGCGAACATGGCACAGCATGTGGAGGCGGTTGGAGTCTCGCTGTAAGCGACAAAATATCACAGAATCAGTTAAGTGAGGTGATATATTCTTCCCCAGTTATTGGAATAAAACCATAATTGGAACTGGAATGTCTGAAAATCAGAAGTAGCCATGTAGAGCAGATTTCGGGACATTACCCTCCATTTTCTGTTTACCATTACATTCCGTGGTACATTCAAATCTTTCGAAAACCCTTTAATAAATTTGAAGTATAGCGGTGCATAGGTTAAATAGTTTCAAAGTGATGAAAAAAACTTACAAAGAGACGTAATTACAGTATATATAGTGTATTTTGCATCTGAATGTTGTTCGCAGAATTAGTTTTGCGCGCGTGTAATGTCGTGGAGTGAAAGGATTCAGCGGCGCGGCACGCGAAGAATGTCGGTACACAGTTACACACGGTTGTCAGCAAAAACTCAGGAAGATAATTTTTTTTTCAATCACACAGTCTTAATAATTCGTTTAACTTGTTGCATAGTTACTATTCACACTAATGTTAAAGGTCGCGAGATCAAAAATAAATAGGTATCTTGTTTCTTATTATTTATTATCATTACATTCTTTTTTAAACGCAACATCACGCCTGTAATCCCCGAAGCGGTAGGCAGAAGAATGTAGTACATTCCCACGTTCCACCAGTTACGTTTACGTCCCAATATGAAATAAGTGATGAGCCTATTGCCACATACCGGGCACATTTGCATACTCCGAGCCACTACTGGAAAATCGAAATTAGAAAAATCGTTGAATGTGTGTTACGTTCTTTTTTATAATTTCTTTAATTCTCATAAGTATTATATTGATTTCCTCGTGGATTTAGTGGTTGCAAGAGCTACTACTAATCGAGGGGCCCTGGGTTAAGTCCCCGGGATGAGGTGCTGTTGGGTTCTACCTTAAAATTCCTAGTAGTAGCCCGGAGATTGAATTTGTGCTTGTGTATAACATTAGGGTCTCCACTTATTCCATAGTGGGACGTAATCGTAACTCGTGAAACAAAGGAGTATAATACACTCATCTGGCTATCTGTTTGACAATTACAAGTATGAAATTACCTTTGTATTATTTGAGTACATAATTTTATTAAAAGATTTTAGGATTCACAAACGTCCTATATCTTTAAACAGTCAAAAAGTTGTTTCTTTTATAAATAAAAAGCTTACTGAAATATAAGATAATTGAATACATTTTTAGTAACAATAAATCGAATTTGCAAAAATGAATATCTGCATATTGAAAAAGTAGATTTTTAACGTACAAATTATTGGGGAACTCCATTTTACGTGCATTGGAATCGCATATGGAAAGTCCACTTATAAAAATACATCCACACGGCAAAATAATAATACGCGTACATATTTTCCGTTCATTGTAATAAATGAAAAAAACCTTTATGAATGGTCCGCGTTGACTTTCCCGTCCGTATACTTGTTTTCTGTAGGTACTTATTTGTAATTGCAATGACAGCTCACAAAGTCGTCTGGTGGAAAGTAGACCCAACACCAGATGAGGTACAAACGTATGAAAAATCTAGAACGCCTTTTCAAGCCTTGTTTTTTTGTCACCGTGCGACTGTGGCGGACTGAAGATAAATCAGAGGATAGCTTGGTTTATTACTTAAACTATCGTGGTAGAGAAAAGTTAAAAAATAAGGACTTTTTAATAATATGATAGGAAACGTGCTCATGGTAGACGTACAACGTAGGTTGTGATAGTAGTTCTAATACTAAAATACATTTCGAATTTATTTAATTTCATAAATATACAGAGATGTAGGTTAAATGTACCTTACGCAATAAATTTATTGTACTATTAGCGTGTGTGTTGGATTAAAAGTTTTAACTTTTGGCATTCACAAAAATTGCTTTAATTAAAAGTAAGGTAAATCTTAAACGTAAAATCACGCCTGTCATCCCGAAGGGGTGGCAGAGGTATGTAGAACACTCCCATGATTCACCAGTTACGTTTTAAAAGTAGTGCAAAGATTTTCTATATCTAATAGTATAAAGTAGTGGTCCAGTGGCGATCGAATTGCGGCCCTAATTTTAATATGAAATACGAGTACGTACGTAAATAGATTTCTTATGTCAAAGGGTACGAGTCTATAAATACACAAGAGGCTTCTTAACTGTACAATATATTTGACATTTACAATATGACCGTAAATATTTTATTTATTTTAAGTATATTTTTTTTTATATTTTATTTATTTCAATACATATTTTTAACACATATTATGTTTATATACTCATTCTTTATGCTAACTATATCAACTTTTAATATAGCAACACCTTTCCGTGCGCGCAAAACGCCAAAAAAAGAATTCTAAAGATTTCTCTTCAGTCTTAATATGTAAATATAAACAAACTATCAATGCAGAATAGCATGTAATGTTTGATAGATATGAATAAATATTGATATTCACGCTTTGAATAGCACTAGTGTCAATTGTAATGATTTTCCGTAATGATAGCGGCACCCAGTACAAGTTGTAGCAGCTGTAAGATTACTTTAGACAATGTCATTAACATAATAAAACAGGTATTTTATAAGTAACTTGTCATAATTATGACATAATGTAACTGGATCTTAAAATACGTAACATCACGCCTGTTATCCCTGGAGAGGTAGACAGAGGAATGTAGAATACTCCCACCTTTCACCAGTTAAGTTTACGTCCCAAATGGAATAGGTGGTGAGCCTATTGCCATACACCGGGCACAATAGTAATAAAAATTAATTTTTGAAGTAAAATTTTATTTCTGACGGGGTAAAAACTTTTCAAGCGTTACGAAAATTTAAAATCACGCGAGAAGTTGGGCCAAAAGATAATAAGCTCCGTGCAGGACTTACGCGTTTGATAGAATTGCAATGAAGTTCACAAAATCATTTTCTTATAATTTGTAATTTTTCTGTTATATGATGGCGATACGTACATATGTTTTGCACTATAATTACATTATTTTTAATATTTCTTGTTTATTGGTTCGCCCTTTTTCATCATAGTACTTTTCAATAATATGTATTTATGAAGTTGCGTTAAATAACACTTAAAAGCAGAGAGACAAAACTGTCACTAATCCTCTTCAATAAGACTTGTGTCGGCCTACCAAGCAAAGAAAGTAGCTATTTTTATTTCAGACATTTGAACCTAATTTGTTGCCTTAACTTAATTACATCTTTAATCCATTAGTAACAGTAATTATTTCATAAAATTTATGTAGTAGAAATCTATTCACCTACATATATTATTATTATAATTAGCAAGAAGTTACACTTGTATCGCGAGGGGTCCAGACGCACAATTTTTAAAATTTCATCCTTAAAAGATCTTACTGTTTCATTATTTTGTCTGTAACTAGGTTTAACAGAGGGCGTAATTGTCACACCAAGGGATATGGTTATGTTAAAAGGTCTATGTCACATTTTAGACCGATATCTTTCAGGACGTGATCAATCACACATTGGAAAAAATTGTCTTTATTTGGTCTTGTCAGTTAGAATGTAAAAATAAGCAGGTACTTACTAGAGCACTTTAAAAGTGACATTATTCAACAGTACATACGAGTACGTACATTAATTTACAGATGACTAAGCATCATTTCTCGGTATCCAAATACTATCTATAAGTAAATGATGTTTGACAAACAAATTTGTTTTTAATATACACGTATGGTAGGCAGATATAGAGAACTCAAGGAGTGGTCCAGGAGTTCAAGAACTAACGGTTCGATAATTATTAAGTATAAAAGGTAACAGTTAAGTTATGGCACGGATGACCCGTCTATGTTTATAATATTTTGGTTAAATAATTTCAGGCTAATTATTAATATATTCGACTGCTTTGTTAGTCCAGTGGTTGCAAGCGCGACTACCAATCGAGAGGTCCTGGTTTCAAATCCTGGGTCGGGCATTACTGGATTTTTCTAATTTAGATTTTTTAGTTATGGCTCGGAGGCCGGAAATGTGTCCGGTTTATAGTAATAGGCTTGCCACCTATTCCATACTGGGACCTAAACGTAACTGGTGAAACGTGTTATTGTATTGCATTCCTCTGCCAACCTCTTCAGGAATTACAGGCGTGATTAACTAGAAGTAAAACGTCAGGTCTGTAGGATAGAAATGTTTGGAACTTTGTTCACTCTGATAGTTCGTAAAGGACCCTGCGTAATGATAAAATATAATAATAATAATTCTAAATTAAACAAATGACCATACCATATAACAGGTAGAGGTAGAGTTTATTCGGCGAGACAAAGAATGCAGCCTGCCCTCGTTTATGTGACGGTCACGACTTCGAAACCAACTAACAGATTAATGAATTCCATAAGTAACTATGTACTAATTCGTGTTCGTGGATTAAATATTGTACAAATTTAATTGTAACATAGCTGTACCGCTGAACATTCAATAAACTAGTAGGTATTGTATATTAACAAACTCAACTTGACATTTTACAGCTCCATTTCAGACAAAAATGTCACGGATAGCATAGTAAGTCAACGAGAATATAAAAAATTGTTACATTGTTACCAGATTCCTTACGAGGTAGGCATTGAGTATTGAGTGGCAAATGTATCTATTCTTTCAGGTCTGACCTGTTTTTCTCCGTTCATTATTTTCTTCATTCATGACTTCCCATCAGCCCGTATCTAACCTTGGTCAAGGTGAATTTTGGTTTTTCTTGGCATCTGCATCCATCAACATTCAAATTGTATACGTTTTGTCATTATTCTATACTAGCGGTCGCCCGCGGCTCCGCCTGCGTGGATCATTCAAAGACCAAATATTATCTACATGAACTGTACTTGGTGATGAAATAATTTATTTTGATAAGGATTAATAGCATGAGTAAAATAAACGCGTTTAAATGTAGGCCAAAAAAATCAAGATTTTTAAATAAAAAAATGGTTGTTAAACCTCACTCGACATAAATAGGTATAGTGTGTCGTGGACTTTTTTGCAGATATTTATAAGATCTACAATTAATTAGAACATTTTATGGTTCTATCTTTTATACTTTAGGCAGCGTACGCAAAATAAGTAACTTTTCTGAAATATCTTACGGAACCCTCTTTTTTCCAAAATAAAATATAACCTATGTTACTCGTGGATAATGTAGCTTTCCAATGGTGAAAGAATTTTTAAAATCGGGCTAGTAGTTTTTGAGCCTATTCATTACAACCAAACAACCAAAAAAAGTTTTCCTCTTTATAATATTAGTATAGAACCTTTCAGAGATCATTCAATTTATTTGCAGAAAAGTATGTAAGTATGTATGTATAAGTATTTCTGTAATATGCTTTATTAAAAAAGCTTATAAGATAACTTTATTTCATTTCTCTTTCCTATTTATGACGAGTAAGGCGTTGTAAGGTCGAGTTGTAAGGTGTAAACTCAATAATTATTGACACAGTCATATAATAAGTAGAAAATTACTAGACACAATAAAATAGTTGACAGTCTTTTCAGTTTCAAACTAAAATAAATAAAGACTTTAGAGACGTTCTGCAGCCAAAATGCACTAGAAGCGTTTTTCGTTCCCACTGAAAAATATTTCTTAAGTTATTTGAAATTGATGCACGAAGAATCAATATCAATAAAGCTAAGTTGTCTTCACATTAACACACGACTTTTCATCGTATATACGAGTACATAAGTTAATATAAATTAATCTCGACTTCCTCGTTGTTCGAGTCGTTGCAAGCGCGACTACTGCTCGAGAGGTCCAGAGTTCGATTCCCGTTTGGTGTATTTTTTTAACTTAGAAAATCTACTTAATATTTTCAGTAGTGGCTCGGAGTCTGGCTTTGAGTCCGGTGTATGGCACGCAATAAGTACGCACCTATTTCATGTTGAGACGTAAACGTAACTAGTGAAACGTTGGAGTCAACTACACTGCCTACATCTTCGGGGATCGCAGGCGTTATGTTACGTGATAATGTTGTACATTAAAGAGATATTTAGAAGTTAAAAAAACTCATCAGTCCCCATTCACCGGCTAGTCAGCCTTCGAGTTACAAGGCGATGCCCCTAATCACTGCGAACTATGATATCCATGTAATTGTCTATTGTATCGATCATCATTATCTACAACGCTTGGAACTTCCAATTTCTGTACATGAATGTATTGTTCGTGTGGTCCTATAGGTGTTAATTCTAATGGTATACGTTATTTTTCTTATTAACATAAATGTAGTTACATGCTAACAGTTTTTCAACAAGCCTGTTATCAATTAAGCATTATCCTGAATTGAACACCAATTGATATTCAGAGCAGCTTAGGGATACAAATTGGTGAAGCGATATTGTTCCCCAAACTGACTCTGACTGGCTAGGTAGGTACTTAGATAAGTACTTAGGTAGGTGAATGAAAAATTATACATTTAAATGAAACGGTTTCCCACAGTCGCGGGACCAGTGAATAATAAAGGAAAATCCATAACACGATATAGAGAAAAGAAAAATTTGTTGTTTCTTGAATATTTGAAACGATTTTCCAATGTACAGTTTACAATTACAAGTGAATATCAATGTGTTCTGGTAAATATACTTCAACATTTAAGTCTCGATCTCGATTGCCGTCAATAATATACAAGTAATGCCAGCGGCGTCTCAGTCCATTGCCTTTTCACTTTTGCCCTTTAAACCTTACGCGAATGCAATTTAATGTTGTCAAAGTTGATGTACAGGGAGTAAAAAAGTAGCTATGTTTTAATTTTCACTCCATATGTAAGCTTTAACTTTTGTGACTTTCCAACTGGTAACTGCGAAAGGTCTGAAGTTTAGGCCATAATGCCTATGCAGTGCGTCTTGGTAGAGACACGGGCTGGAGGCCAACTCGTCTGTCGCATTGCTTTAATCTGTTTTATGCGATGAGATTAGACGATTGTCCCACGCTAAGCTCACCTTAACTCACGCTGACAACGTACTATATATGCCTTATAAATATAAATATGCCTTACAAAGCAAAAGCTGATTTAGAAATTTATTTCTAGCAGTCTATATTCAGGCTTACGGCGTAAAAGTTTTTAGAAGTGTTTTCGTTTAATTACTTATTAGGTTTTCTTATTACTAATATGTCACCGCGAATAAGAATTAATATTTATATATCAATAATTTGTGGCAAAAATTTAACAATCGAATATCATTATACGAACCAACCAGTTTAATACCGATTCTAGAAAACATTACAAAGCCGGCAGTCTGTTTTTTTATACGTCGACTTAACCGTTCTACTTATCACTCAAGACAGTTAAATGACAAGTAATTGTAATAAATACTTAGGCATTGTGAAGAAACTGTTTCCGAGAACGACTGGTCAGACCGGTCCAAAGTAATTAGGTACATAGGTAATACCTGTGACTAACCTTCTTAAATTAATGGTCCCTGACAGAAAACCGATTTAATGTAATGTAATATACGATGCCAACTCTTTAAAGAATATAGCATAAATGTATAGTGTAAGATTTGGTGCAATTAAGTTTAGAGAAAAAGTACACAAATGTTTTATTATACATAAATTCATAGATGTATGTATTTATGTATAATAAAACATTCCTTAGCTTGTGCTTCCTTCTCTTGTCCTACATTCTTTATTCGTGTCGGGGCAGCGAGTACATTACATTACCTCATTACCCTACCTCATTCCGGGACTGTGACTGTGTAAGAGGGGACGGGAATGGAACGCTGGTGATCGCGGTATGACGCAGCCTACATACGCACGGCTAAATGCCCCAACCGCCTACAGTCTGTGGTCAAATAGTATCACAGATTCAATATTTATGCAACTACGTACGAGTACCCTCGTTGACATGAGAACCTCAATAACGTTCAAAATTAAATTGTAATGAAATTTGATGTAATTACGACCACTGTTTCAAAACAGTGGCTTACACACAGGGGAACTGTAGATAACCCAAACAAATATTTTTACCTTACTCCTCTGTCTAGTTCTCCGGAGATTACAGTCGTGATGTTACGTAATGTTATATCATTTATTATACCAATTTTTTTAAGAAGATACGTTGACTACTCTCAACTAATATCTACTCTATAATACTCTATAAATAATAATCTTATTTGTAAATGCATTGTTTTTGTTCTTTTAGTTACACACCCTTCTTCTAAGTTAGGTTATCTTTTAATCGCTACAGTGTCCTAACGTGAGAACGAACATTCATAAATTGACATACAGACCAAAGGATTCGGGAACAAACTGGTAAATGTAAACATTCTTGAAATAAATCATTATAAACAAAAGTGACGTATAATATAAGTAGAACGGAAGACCCAAGAAAATTCCTAACGCAATCAAAAATCTCAACATATTGCCCTATTGTACCGATTGTACATATACAGACGTCAACCAAAATCATACGTATATATACGACTACGAATTCGTAATCATTGAGTACCGGCTTATTAACTGAGTATTCTTATAAATTTTATTATCATACTTTTATCAGACTTCTGATCTGTACTTTTTTATTATACGATGAATAATCTTTTACAACAATCTGCCTTCACAAGCGTCACACTGGGATTCCCCAAATTCTTATCCGGCTGCACACACAGAGACAAATACACGTCCAGAATATATCGTAAGATTTTCTTCAACCGATAGCCCAACAAAGAATGTAATCGTTTCAAAGACATATCGATATTATATCGATGTAGCTTTTATAATATAACACTCGATTAAACCACTTGTTGATTTATATATTTAAAATTGCTGCAAAGAACAGATCTAAAGCTCGGGTAAACGTTATAATATAATCTCACTGGTCAGTTAACAATAGACAGATATGCATATGAGGGCCAGTCTGTTCCGCCTCGACTTATGAATTATAAATGTAATCTAATGTTAATATCAACACGATTGAAACTATTTTGATCCGGTAACAGATTGATTGCTGTGCCTGGAGGCCTAATTTTATTGAATAAAGTGACAAAGCAATAAATGGCTGGAGTGTGTGAGGTTTTTGTTCGCGATGGATAGCAAACATTTATTTCTATTATCGGATGTAATTTTAACCAGTTTGGTGAATAAATACTATCGTAGAAATAATGAAGATCCCAATTAGATGCCATGAGAAAGAAAATACATTTTTTTTTGTTTTAATGTTCAGTTTAGTAGAATAGTGATGCAAGTGGTTAAAAATTTTGCGTCCTCTTAGGAGAATCTAAGGTACAGATCTTTGGCACACATCTCTAGCTGTAGAGAGTCCTGACTGTTTCTCAGTTTACGTATCATTTCGTGCGTGTTGTAAAACTACGATTTTAAAATGGCTCATATTAATAGAGGAACTAGGTTAAACAGAAATACGACAAGAGTTGATGCGATGATCCCTTAGAGATTGTCGATTATGTTTCTAAAATGTGAAAAAGTACCTGTATTTTATTAATAATTTTAACTTTAAGTTGACATTTGCATTTGTAGGTCGCACGTCAGGATGATGCTCAGAGCCCTCCAACATAATGTAGGCGGACGAGGTAAATCGTGCAATGAGAAGACGACAGTTCACTTCCTTCTTTTAATTTTAACATAATGCTCACAGTACAACAATTAACGTCACTTAATTT
>DWFO01004724.1:0-11116 GCA_018246595.1 Mimoniades nurscia nurscia
TTCGGAGTCTGGATATGTGCCCGATGCATGGCAATAGGCTCACCACCTGTTCCATAGTGGGACGTAAACGTAACCGGGGAAACGTGGGAGTGTTCTGCATTCCTCTGTCTACCTCTTCGGGGATTACAGGCGTGAAGTTACGTGCAAATTATCTTTTTACGTCTTGTTACGTGAAGTTTTTTTACATATGATATTACGTTTTTTTAGCAATAATTTCAAGATACGCCATTTAAAATAGCAATAAGTTAAACATTTGATACCTTATTGACAGTTGATATATTAAAATACTATAAATTAGTCGGCAATAATTTGTATCTTTTGCATTCCTTTAGAACAGTCTTCAAAGCGTCCTAATTTTATGTAAGCCTTCTACCGGCCCTTCAATACTGTCCAGTGGCCACAAAGCAACTTGTCGCTCACTTTGAGAAACACAATTTAAAACAATAACGCTTAACAATAGTCGACAGTTTATGGCTACTTAAAAACAATTATACGGTTTGTGAATTCTCCAAAAAAAGCATTAATTAAAATGGAAAATATATCAACATAGTAACTTTAACATCGCGCCACCGGCTCCATCTGAGAGCAGGAAAAAAACTATGGTTATTGATTATAATTGAAGGAATTCAACGTATTTATTAAATTAATGGACGCATTGTGTCAACGAGTTGCACCGGCGGAGATGAAAATAAAAAATGGCGCGAAGAAAAAACACACAAGTTCAATGAACTTGTGGTGAGGCTGCCTTATTTGTAAACATTCGTATCGTCTATGTTACGTTTGTGGCACACTACACTATAACGTAACTAATAATATAACTTCACGCCTCTATTGCCTGTAAGTGGCTATTCGCACCTTTCACCAGTTATGTTATACTGCCTATGGAATAGGGAGTGAGTCTATTGCCATATTGGTACTATTGCCATATAGTAGTACTATTGCCATATAGGCACTATTGCCATATAGGTACTATTGCCATATAGGTGCTATTGCCTTATTGGTACAACGTGTATGGATCAACAATTTCACAATGTACGATTTGAAGTAGGTACTGATAACCAATTGGTTTATATTTCACCTTTTTTTACGAAGAAAATACATTTTAATGATTAGGTAAATATAACTTGGCAATAGGCTTACCACTTATTCAGTTGAAGGCAGGAAACCCTATTTCACAAAATGCTGTTTAGAAAAACGATTAACAGTTTGGCAACATTAATAAAATTTCAATGAAGAGTATTTTTGATTTAGGAATGCTTATGTCGTGTATATTTCTAAACCTTCCTTTCCTAAACTAATAATCTTATTTTTCTAAATTGTTTTCCCACGATGCGTATAGGTTATCTGGAAGAATTCGCTAAGTGAACAATAAAGCCGTCTATTACAAAGGTGGTACTGTATTCTTATGCAAAATTATTTTTTCTTATGGTTTAGTGTGCAGTATAGCCTAATCCGTTGTATATTTTACCGCTTGCATTACGCATCAAGCTTTATAAATGCACTATTTTTGCTCATCTCGTTGCATCGATCGCTGTGTCCACTATCGCGGACGTAACTTGCTAGCTGGGGTTCCTTCACCACGGTCCCACAAATATCTTATTCGTTATCCAACAATCGTTTAGATTAATGAATGAAACATAAAGATTACTATGTAGGTACTTATAATGAGACGTAGTACTTTTTACATTATCGACTATTGATTGCTCTCTAATTGTTTAAGCGAAGAAAAATTACGTTGTATTTTAAAGAAGAAAGGTATGCGATTTACAATAAGCGTTGCTGACATTTGTGTTTGTAATTATAAATAAAATATAAATATTAATGAGCATCTAACAGCGCGTGTAATATTTGTAACAATATCTAGCGATTGACGTTCTCATAGCTAAGGAACCCGTAGCCACGTCCGCGTGGAGGGTGGCTGGTCGTTGCTATTATTTTTCTATTTGCGCTCGCAACCGGTTGTAAGAGATCGTGTGAAAACACGGCCACATCGACCAGTTATGACGTCCAGATGCGTTTAGCTATTTTGTTAGTAAATAACGAACGACACATCGTTAGTTTACATCTACGTAGGTGGAATGGTGTTGCGCTGATGTGAATCGTCTTTATAACCTATACATACCAATATAACGTACATATATTAGCGTAACTTAAACATAATCTAAACTATATAACCTCAACTTACGTACACATATGTATGCTTTTAGTACTGTATTTAAAATGTATAACGAATATAAGTAACATATAAATTTATCATTAATTATCAGCGACTTGTAGCTACCGTATATTCTGACATCACCCTGCGTTGACTAGGAGAGAATGCTGTCAGCCATTAAGTCCGTCATTTGTAACCTAGCCTAGGTTAGCATTAAAGATTACATAAATAAAATAAAGTATTTTAATATATAAATTTTTGATGTCTAAATACTGAAAATATTTAATGTGACTGAATACAAATAATGCAGCATAGCTTGTCAATATTCAAATTTTTATCTAATTCGCTCTTCGATTGAACACGTGCTAGAATAATATGGAATGTGAGATTAATAAGGGATGCAGGATTTAAATGTATAAATTCATACACATCTAGACAGACGAAATATTTCAAAAATTAGCACGTTTATGTCTAAATTAAATAATAATTTATGCAAACTATGCTTGTAATGATTTCATAAAATTGTAATGGTCTTTAATGTTTTTCTGTAATTATTTTTAAGATGCTAAATTAAATACTTATTCTATTAAGTGCCGGTTAGTTGTACATGTCGCTAGTTGTTTTTCTAATTTTGATGGCTGTCGCCACTTTTGGAAAATAAGACTGCAACATGGTATTGGTTGTTGCGGAATAAGATGGTCGACGAGTTGTAATTATTGTATTATGTTAATTTAATAAAAATAAGTGAAAAGAAGTAAAAGGAGTTTAATTGTGAACGCACATATTAAAAGTATCATTGTTATTATCCACTCTCTTCACATGCTCATTATTAAGAAAATAAATTATTACTGTATCAGCACAATTTACTTTATCGGCTTTAGATTTAAGCTAGGTAGTAAACAGTACGGAACCAAGCAAAAAAATATATCAGAATTTTATTTTTTATTTATAACGTTTTCTACAAAATTACTTATTAAAATTCTTTCATGTATTCAGTGTGGTGTTAGCAAAGAAATAAGCATCAATTCTGTTGTAAATTTGGGCAAATATTGACATATTTGTGTAAATATTGACATATTTGTAACAGTCATATCTATCTTTAAAATACAATGTATCATTTTGTTGATAATGAAGTTTGGATAAGATTTTTTTTAACTAGTGGTTGTAATTCTAGTAGGCTTCAGTTTCTTACGTCTTATCATCGGTGTACAATAAAAAAAATGGGAAATACAAAAATGAAAAGGGAAATAATTGTAATTCATTTATTACATCAAATGCATCGCATTATGATATTGGAAACAATAAATAAGTCGGTGTGATACAATATTACCTTGTATATTAACGATTTAACCAGGCAGTTAATTTATTTATACACGTACATTATAAATAATAACGTTGAATAATACATACTCAATTTTTGTTGTGTCACCGGTACATCATTTATCTATGACAGATGGCAACGTTATTGTCTATGACGGGTGACCTTGAGTCATTGCCTATACCATATTTAGCTTTTTAATATTTGAATGTATCAGAGGTCTAACTGGAGATCGTCGCAATTGGAAGTAATACTCGTTTTGGACAAATCGGTTAACATTGCGTATTTTCTTCTACAACATTTGATATTAAACACAAGCGTTGTGAACTGTTTTAAAGCTATCATAGTTCTTTTAATTAACTATTGAAAATTTATTTGAATGCTTTAAGGAGGAGTAATCATTTTATTAAAATAAAACAACAAAGATGTCCAGTAAAGTAAGGTTAAAATTTTTTTTGTTCAATGTATTAATATGGTTGTTATTGTGGTAACAGACTCATGGTGAATAAAATAGAGCTAAAAAAGAAAACAATAATATCAAATCGAGTATGTATTAATCCAACACTAAAAGTATTGTTTACCGATAAAAGTAGTAGTTCTTATATCGTTGAATATATGTGATTATTTATTATTATGTTATTATAATGTTCAGAATTATATTCGATTTATACAAATAATAATAAACTATCAACGAAGGAATGAAACACGCAGTTATAAAAATATTAAATAAAAAAAATGTAGAAGAAAAAAACAATATTTTGTCTTTGGCTGTGTACTGGTATGAGAAATTAATGTTAGAGACATAATAACAAAAATTGTACTTTTCAGGTGAAATTAAGCATTGGGTGCTTTTATATAAAATTAGGACATTACTAACAAATGTCAGAGAAAACAACCTGTCATACCTATTAAAATTATAAATTAACTCAGTATTGGAAATCTCTTTAAAACGCACCCAGAAATTTTTTGTCGTACTGTTGCATTGTAATTTTATTATTGGTAAATTTATTATATAATTATGCAACATTTATTTCAAATTACAATAAAGGATTGTGTAGTGAGTAAAATAAATCTCTGTTCCTTCGATGAAAAATTACGTAGTTCCATAAATGGACGTGGTTTAAATTAACCGCGATAGTATTAATGCATTAACGCCATCTGTGATCATAACTTAGTAATACGGTGCAACAGGCTTCGCTCGTAGATGGCGATATACATGCAGAAAGGTACCATAGATATTCGTTTGCTATGAAGTAGTGTATATCTCGTGAAAAATATAAAATGCTTTATTAAATTTCACAATGCTCTAATAAGTATTAAAGTTAGGCCGTCATTCATTAATATAAAGAACGCTACTTTAAGAAATGTGTTGTTGTTGATTGTATGGGTATTTTGACAACGGATACTATTTCTTTTTAAAAACTTGACACGGAAAGACAAGATTATACATAGATACATACAATCAACATGGTTTATAATTGTCTAATATTTATTTTAGGTCGTCGGTTAGGCTATGAAAGCTTTTCAAACTTCTCTATTATTATTTTTTATCTTTATTATATTCCATGTAATATATTTGGCAAATAATTAAATAAATCATAACATGGGTAGATCTTTTCATAATACTTTTCATCGAAATTCCAGAAATAATAAAATTGTCTTTGACAATTTAGAGTTACAGGTACACATAAAAATAAAAAATTGTTTCGTTATTTATTACGTTGTTTCATTGTAAAACCATTTCATTTTAACTGAATTATAAATAGCCATGCAAGGCTTGATTTTATTGAAAATGATATAGCCAAGATTGTAAGTGTAATGGTCACTGTGACAATACAGCTATTTGATTGATTGTCACCTTTTGAGAATTCACGAATGTAGTGAATATTGCAAAACCATCTATTGTTTACGGCATTGTGCTGCAGACTAAACAGAACGGTTCGCGCGCGAGGGAGTTTTGCCATCCCTGTCGTTTTCAAAGACGCAACGATCAAAAATATGTGTAGCTCTCACTTATTGCCCGCTGCGCTGGACATCAGCTAGTACCAACGCTTACCCACCAACATAATAAAAATGCTCATAAGCTTACTAGTACTAAGTTTCAGTGTCTTACTTGCATTCCAATAATTTTACGATATTCAAATCACTGCTGCAAAATTATTATACACTCGAATTTGCAACATTAACTGCTAGGTATGTTACACAGACAATGTGCATAACTCCTCTCAAAATAGCACCAATATTCATATTCAAATATCAGCACGTCGCGAACGGCGCTGGCAACATTCAACCGTCACAGAAGACAACATTTTATTAACAGCTAGCAACACTCAAATTACGCAAAATCGCAAAACAATCGCAATACACTAGCATTATACAAAAGTTTCAAAAAACTGCATTAATCTTTAAATATTACCGTCGTTCGTATCGTTACTTTGTAATGATTCAAGATATGGTTAGTACATATTATAGAAGAGACATAGTTTTAACATCTTGAACTCCTGCAACCAATATTCGATCACACATTTCTAAAACCTTAGAAAATATACAATAACATCGTGTAAATAGATATGTAACTTGTATTGGTAAAATTATTTATTCACTATGGTAACACTTGGCCTACAGAATAATGACGTAACTGGAGAACGTTCCTCTAGAATATAACGATATCGTTTAAAATGACATCTCAATTTTGCCGTACATTCAAGGCCGATTCGCCACAGATTAAACAGGCGCCAATTACCCTACACCGATCAAACCATATAAACTTACCTTAAAATAATCAACAATCAATCAATGTTAACACATATTAAAATTTACAAAACTACAACTTAATCAACACAAGTGTCGCCATCTACAATAATCATACAAACATACCTAAATTTATTTGGTCTCATATTAGTAACGGAAATGATCAAATCAAAACTATTTTTACATCTAAATACCTGTTTATAGCGGTATTGTGGAGTAATATATTTTTGTCGATAATAATCTTTAATTTATATATATATACGTGATCATTTATTATCAGTGGTAAGCGTTAGGGCGAGAACACCCTCAGGCTGCGCAGTAGCGTGGCGAGCACGTTGGCCAGGCACTCGGCCCGCAGCGCCAGCTGCCCCTCCAGCGTGGAGCTGCTCTCTGGCCCCTGTCCCTGCGCGAGTTTCGCATTGTGCTCATGGATCACCTGTGCCATTTCAGCTCCCGCCAGTTCCTTGAAAGCAGCCGTGACGTCATGAACTCGCAGTACTAAGTTCCTGGTTTGCAGAGGCGAAGATGTGTGTCTTCCGAGTGCCTTGAAAATTAATATGAATTTTATAAAATTTTCATAGAATTTCATGAAATAAAGAAACATCAATACAACATGCTTTATAGCAAACACTAAAAAGGACTGTGCTGGAATAACGAATTGGCTATATTGTTGTAATACATATTGATATGTTCACAGTGCGTTTTTAGGTTGAGGAGATTTTAGACAAGTTTATTTAAAAAACTCCTCTCTCTTCTACCTTTTTGGGGATTACAGAGGTGATGTTACATTTTGTTAAAACAATCGAAAATTAGATTCTGTTACCTGCGCTAAATCGGCCAGGCGTCGCAAGGGAGTTAAACAATCTGCTAATGCACTGGGCGCTGATGTCGATCTCGTCGAGCCCAGAGCCCCCACCAGCGCTCTGGACGCCCCCACCAGTGTCACCGCACACGAGGTTAACTCACTGCGAGCACGCTGGGAAAATATACAAGAAAAGTATTTGTTTTAATGTACTTGTAAGGTTATTTTTCTATACAAAATTGCAATGTACATAATTAATGTTATAAAAACCTGAAATTTGATTTCATCGATGTCTTCCCCGCCACCGTGAGCGTGTTGGTGGGCACACTTCTGCGCCACTTGGTGCAACCTCTGCAGCAGGCCGTCCACGGCTACCTCAGTCTTGCACAAGAGATTCTCTATCGACACATGTCCATTGTTACTTTGGAGGTCTGGAAATTTCACTGTAGGTGGTGATGGTGGTGTTGGTATGTCGTCCATAACGTCTTCTTTAAATCGGACGTGGTTTTGCATTTTTGGACTAGGGCTGAACGCCTTTCTCTCAGACAGAGGAGGGCTGAAGACCCTTTGGTCGCTGCCCGGAGCCCCGTTTAACAGATCGGGCCGATTGCTGAATCGTCGGTTCATTTGTGGGGAACACAGGGACAGGGCGGTCGACATCTCCTTGTTTTTCAAAATAGTGCTCTTCGTTTCCGAATTTGATCGAACGTGACGATTTTGTAAAGTCATCGAACTGTAATTCTGCGTGGATCGAATGTTCTCCGATTTGACCGACTCGTCATCGGTCAATCTGTTTTCGATCTCTAGATTTCTGTACGTGTTCAAGTTGCGTTGGAAGTGCGGCGAGCCGATGCTGGCCAATCGTTGCTCAGTGTGGCGCACCGGTGACAGTTTCTGCGAATTTTTCATTCGTAAAACTTCGACGCTGGGCACTGGAGGCAGCGGAGGCTTTTTCGGAGGAAGTAGTATCGGAGGAGGGGGTGAAAGGACTCTGTTTTCTATTCTCGGTGGTATTTGGGGTGGATTTTGCGTGCACTGCTCATTCATTTCACAGACAACCTTGTAATTAAGCTTTCTATTGTTCAGGGTGCTGAAGTGATTCGATGGTATTTCGACCACACTGAGCTCGTTGTTTAAGCACGTGAAAGAGTTCGACCTGGGTCTCGGAGCAGGGGTGGGAGGTGTTTTCGGAGGTCTTTCAGGTGGTTTCTTGATCTCTTGACTTTTTCTTCTAGGGGGCGGCCGGATTTCGCAAACATCGGGCATGGAATCGGATGTTTCCATTTGAGTTTCTACTTTTTCTGCTTCTTCACTACTATCGTCCGCTTTACTTTTATCTTTGCTACAGCAAGAGAACATGCCCTTTCTTTCCACTGTTGGATATTCTATGACGTGTGCGTTGCCGTTTGATTGTTTATCTCCCGTTATGCTTTTTCTTTTACCTTTCGGTGAATCAGATTTGGTTGGTGCCTGAGACTTGCTTTTATCTTTCAGTAGAAGACTATTTCTTGCATCGCTTAAACTCTTTGCAGCGAACATGTTTCTTATTTCGCTTACACTAAGCGTTCCTCTAACAACATCACCGTTACTGGTCTTTGTGTCTTTAGCGTTTAGTCCAATTTTTGGTTTCAGAATACTGTTAATTTGATCCCTATCTAAAGTGGATGCGTTCGATCCCGGTGGGGGTGGAATGATGTATGACATAATTTCTTCAGGGGTAAGTTCAATGGCTGGCGTGACTTTGACAGTAGGAGGTTGTATTGTCACGGTAGCTATAAACTCTTCAAGCTCGCAACTCTTCGAGGCACTTTGGGAACTGTCCTTATCGTCAGCGAACGACGGTGGTACGATTGGTAGAATTTGAGGCACTTGCGTTGCACAGTCTAATTCGTCAGGGGTTTGTGGAGGGGGTATTAAAGTTAAATCTATAAGCTCAGCGTCATTATCCACCATAGTTTCTTGGTAATAGAATGGATATTCACTAGCTGTTTCCTCCCTGGTACTTTTCTCTCTGAGCTGTTTCAAATATTCCTTTAAATTAGGCTCCTTTTCTGGAACTGCATCGGGGCTGTGCAAACCGAAACTAGTTCTCACAGGCTTGGGAGCCGCTTTGTTTTGGTACCTGCGGACGGGACTGCTGGTGGGCGTGTACGACGAGTCGTTGTCGCTTTCCGACTGGCAAGCGTCGTTATTAAGGGCGAGTAATGCGTCAGTTAGGCCACAGTTGTTGAGGATCGCGCTGAGCCCCTGAGACTGCCTTCTCGTTAAGTCACCGTCTTTATCCGCCTCAGTTGTACTCAACCCGTTTAATCCTTGATTAATGGTTTCTGTGAGTAATAACAAGGAATCGCTATGTTTTAATATGCCAGGAGCATCATCGGCTGCGGACATCCTGCTGTTATTAGATTCCGTGTCGCTCTCCAGCTGATCCACGGACGTCTCTTTACCCACCAGCTCGTCCCGCAACATGCAGTCGTAGCCGTTATCTACGTAGGCGTCACGATTTTCGGTCAAGTACTGTTCGGAGTTCTCGACTAACTTTTGCATCTCGGCGACTCGCCTCAATACTTCTTCGTTCTTGGCTTCGACGAGCCTCGGATTGTTCGTGGCGTTTTCTAGAAGTTCCATGGATAATACGCTTTGAAGGTCAAAGCCCATACCATCGTCTAGGTAGCAGGCATCGTTCGGGTCGAAGAGCCGGAACTCCTCGCTGCGCTTACATTTCTCGAAATGCAGATCGTGGCCGAGCAGCCCCGGCTTGGCCTCGTACCCTGTGAGCGGACTGGAGCTGTTGCTGTGGTTGCGGTTGGCGATGGAAGTGTTCATGTTCGTGTCCAGGTTGGACTTGGACTGGTCGGGCGTGGAGTGGTACGGAGGGGGCATACTGAAGATGGCGAAGTGTTTCTTAGAGATCACCGAGGGATCGTCGTAGTGTAAGTAGCTCCATTTCGATGGTACCACGTTGTGCTGAGACAGATAGGGCGGAGCTGAAAAATTTATACATATTTTAATTGTGACGTGATTTGTCTGAATGTTTCTTATTTAATAATGTTCTTTATTTGAGAGCGTTATTAAGATTCTACTACTTAGGTAGTGCTCAAGGTGCGTTAAAAGAAGGCACAAAACCGATAATAATCAATATCTATCTCCTATAAGTATGTTCGGCATAATAATATGCTCATTAATTTTTTTAATCGCGAATAGCCTAAAAACGTGCGAATAATTGAATTTCTTACTGAAATATTTTTTTTGTATTACTAATATGAAACATATGTTAAACCGAATGACTGGGTGGTCTGGGGGTCTTCGAACACTTCACTTACCAATATCTTCTGTGATTGGTTCTCGTTCCTGTTCAACATTCAGCTCTTGGCCGGTAGCGAGTTTGTAATATCTGAAACGGAAAAGTAATATATATTTACTGTGTGGAGACGTGGAAAGGGTTGGGGAAGTCGGTATTCGATCTTTATGAAAATGAAAGACAGGATTTATCTTTATCATTATCGGCCTCTTTCGATCTGTAGCTGTCTGTAACATGTCCACTCCAATTATTGTAAGATGTGACCAGCTGCCACTTCAGCTCATTAATTCTCTGGGCTATGTGCATAATTATAGTTATCGATTAGGGTAAGCATAAGGTTTCTTTCAAATAGAACGGCTTGGAAAGCGGCGAGGAAAACGAGAAACGCTCTCCGAATCGGTGCACGTGGAAGGGCCCTAACGGAGGACCGAGCACTGACCCGGCGATGACGAGCGGCATCTCGGCGGCGTCGCGCTCGTCCATGAGCAGCGCCAGCACGCGCTCGCGCCGCACGAACAGCGCCACGTCGGCGCCGCCCGCGCCGCCCGCGCCGCCCGCGCCCCCCGCACCGCACCGCTTCACGCGGATGCCCTCGATCTCCTCTATGCTCGCTATGGGTTGCGGCTGGGAAAATACCAGCACCAAATGTTACTGTTAAGTATTTATGTACCTATTTATTTATGTATAGTATTTATGTATAGTATTTATGTACAGTATTTATGTATAGTATTTATGTATAGTATTTATGTATAGTATTTATGTATAGTATTTATGTATAGTATTTATGTA
>DWFO01004725.1:0-11115 GCA_018246595.1 Mimoniades nurscia nurscia
ACGTCTGTGTCCAACAGTGAACTGCAATAGGCTGATGATGACGAGAATACCAACAGACACAATTTTTTTCAAAAACATACACCCATAACCGAAGCGCCACGCATTATTAAGCAGTTTATTAACAATCGGATACTATATTGGATTTATGTGTGAGTATATTTATACATAATTATACAAATTCATCAACGATTGATACATTTAAAGAGTACACAAAATGAAGTTAGCTCTAACACAATTACAAAACATTTTCAATCACATTCTGGCAAACATGCGTTAATTTATAAGTTCTTTTAAACTAACAACCACATACTAAAATACATTATTGATATAAACAGGGAATCTACTACATGTTCAATGGCAAAGTGTGAGATGTATAAATAGAACTTTATGAAACAGCAATAAGACTAATTCAACTCACTTGTACGGCTTCAGCTGGGGAAAGTCTACATCCGTATCTCCCGTAACTTCGATACACAATAATCCCAGCTTCGTGAATTTCGGATACCATTCCGTCAAGCGCTCGGTACAGAGCGCTTTCACTGGAGCCACTGCACAGTATTTATCACTTTAAAGTGGAAGACGGTTCACTTGAGGATAGAGGTATTTGGTATACTGTTCTCTCTGCCTGCCCAGTATAACCTGGCGTGATGATATAATGATAAAGGAAGAGAAGCAGCCAGTAATGATATTTGGGCACGGTATTGATCTAGGAATCAAGCAGTTATGTAAAGTATTGATCTAGATGTTGTTGTCATGTGAAGAGAGAACTAAGATAGAAGCAGTCACAAGTGGCCGCTGCGGTCCGCGGACATCTGTCGAGTTATTCTATAGCAGAACTATAAGTGTCAGTAAACTAAGCTAACTATTAACTGTTGACAATTTGTTAGTTACAGTTAGAATAACAGGACGGGATAATACAAATGGGAATGTTAGTTCACATAGCATCTGTCCTATTTGTAAACATAAGAACATTACTTCTCCCGAGGACTGAGATACCTGGTTGTCTTTCTTAGTGGGCTGATAACATGTTTCAGAACGAAATATTGTTTTAACAACAGTGGTATCGCGATAGAAGGGCATGCAGATGTGATGCTTCCTTTGACGAACCGTACTCTATAGCCTGACACCGTTAATTGATGCAGCGTGGAATTGTACTACACTCCTCTGCCTCCCTCTTCGGGTATTGCAGGCGTGATGTAACATTTACCGCTGTAGATTTTTATTAAGCAATTGAAAAGTGAACAATAAATAACTGTAAATGATTTTAAAATCTTGTGCCAAGCTCCTGTCTTCGATGTCCATCAGCAGTTGCACGATGGCCATTTCGAACACAACCGTTTTCCCGGACCCGGTCGGTGCGCACACCACCATCGATTTGTCTGTAACATAAACTCTAATCACATTTTTTGAAAACGTCATTTTCCGTTATAGATATACTTACTCGTACCTACATACAGATAGTCATTTCAGGAAAAATAAACATCTAATATGATCAGTACCTAAAGGAATACAAATGATAATGATAATGACCCCGTGGCGGGACACAGGCAGTCATAAGATTCAAATTCAAATGTCATTTATTCACAATTGGTTTATTAGAATAGAACACTTTTTGTACGTTAAGATGAAACTACCACCACTTGGGAAAGTTCCTCGCAATGGAGAAGCGGCGAAAGAAACTCCATAGGTGTGCTTGTGCTTATGCATATTTTAAAATAAGTGTTATACATAGTTATATTAGAATATTTTATTATAATAAGAGACAACTGAACCAGGTGCCGGCGCGGCCGCAGCGTGGGCGGCGCGAGAGGCCGCGCTCTGCGATCTCCAGCCCGCGTGCCCAGTATGGGATTAAAGGCAAAAACCTTTCAGGAGAAGTCTGTGCCCAGCAGTGGACATAAACGGGCTAATGATGATCATGATGATGAAAGCAATATATTGCACACTTATGTTACGTACCTATTGAGTCTCAGACCCGGTACATGTCAAGAAATGTGATATACGTTCCCCGCTCATCTACCGCGACAAGAAATAACGTTAAACTACAAAACAATTTCGAAGTTATGGTAATAAATAATCAATAATATTACTATATAAACAAATATTTATAAACATTTTGGAAAAAAAATACCTGAATACAATGCGTCTTCAATAACACGAGATTGCACCAAGTTGAAATATGGATATGTAAAGATGTTCTGATATTTTGGATCTAGAAATAATGTTCGTCGTTTGAGAAATTAAGGCAGTTTCAATAAGTTTTTTTGTAAATAATATAGGTAACCGTTATTCGCGTTTGACTGCAATCCTACCCAATGGCAAGCGAGATATAACCTAATTTCTTAAATAATGCGTGTTCAATATAAACAATTGAAATAACGCATATTATTTCATGAAGTTACTAACCAATTTCTTCAACGCTTCTTAGGTCTCCTTGTTGTCCTGTATGTTTTGGGGGCCGAATGTTTGAGACAGCATTTTTGAGAATATTTTGATCTTTTTCCATCGAATTTTGAGAAGAACCCAAAGAAATTGGCTGTGAGTTACATATTACATCGTCATCCAAAAAAGCGGCAAAATCAGGGCTAGAAAAATAATTTACGTACTTTAACAATATATATTTAATACCATAATTGATTTTCATAGCAATATTTTACTTGTCTGGCATGAAATTCATTATTAATGTTTTTCTTTTATACTTTATATTGTGTTTTTAGTCACTAAACTTCTAAAAATAAATGTACGTTAAGTTGGCGTTGCAATTTTGCAATTCCCGCCATCTTCGTTATTCGGTTTTTACCATTACTAAAGAATCCTCCTATATCCTTGGACTATTCAGCCAAGACAAACTAAACTTAATATATCTTACAAATATTATTTATGTTACACTCTTTAATTGTTTAACAACAAATACTTACTGTTAAATAAAATATAATCTTCAGCGGAGTTTAAAACGTCGTTACCAATCCAAAAATCAATGATGGACTGGATATTCAAGCCTACAGTAGATACCCTCTGGTTATTTTATCGATTTTACAGTCATGTTTGAATCGGCAAACTAATCTAATATAATATATTCGAAATTATCAATTTTTTAATTTAATGTTTAGATAAACTTTCTAACATTATAGTTGTATAGGTCAAAATCAAATTTTAGACTTAATCAACTGAACAGTTTTTTTTATTTCAATATAAATTTGACATTGTTTTTTATAATTAGCACATTCTTTTATTAACGAATTGTAATAAAACAAACTAAGACTATGGCCTGGACCCTCCCATTCTGAGAGGAGACCCATGTTCCAGCAGTGGAACGATAAAAGGGTGGAAAGAATAAAACAAACACTAAACGTTAAAATAACCTGTAATGGAAATAGCTTTCACCTACGTTAAACCGTTTATGAGGAAAAATACACTATTGCACAGTCAAACAGACACAAAAACTTAAATAGTCTTTCTATTGCGTTAATAAAGACCTCTTAAAGTATTTTTCTAAAATATCTTCATGTACAGATGATACCGATCCGTTACAGTTTTATTATTAGTATAGATATTGAATAGATGACTTGCTTGTTTGATTTTACTATTCACTTAAAAAATGTGTAATGACTTTTATTTGAAGAGTTTACTTCAGTGGCTGTATTCCACTAAGGCTAGCTCGTCATTTGTTATTATGCTTTAACGCTCTAAACTCCTCATGATCCATTCCACTTGGGTTTACGATTTAAACGCTCGGGCTTTAGCGGAACGTTAAAATTCGTGGTCGTGAGCGTGATCGCTGTGAATGCTTAGTGGAACGCATGCAGTTAATTAAATTGTATTGTTTATTTCTCAAAATTAGCGTCAAAAAGCTCTCTTACAAATTCTGTGAACACCGTGTTACACTTAAACGTTGATTACTTTAAATTTTTTTATCGAATTTTCCTAATCAATACCAATTGACTAATATCAATATAGGTCCATCGCAGCACGCAACACTGTCATGTCAACTGTCAAGTGACTGCCTTTTGCTTTATGTCTTAATGTTTTTCGTAAGCATTTTCCTTAACTAATATTGTAATATTATCTTAAATTGAATCATGGGTTTTAGATAATGTAAACATTTCGTTATTACATATTAAATGAAATTTATAATGTGAGTATGCTTTAAATATACAAGAATATATATTTTTTTATGTAAGAACTCATTGAAGGTAAGAACAATTATTGTTTTATTTCCAGGGATTCACTTACCGATTACGAGAATGCGGATACATTGAGTATTGACACGTTGATGCTAGAAGAGATAATTCAAGTGGAAAGAACTAAGGAATTATCTCAACTGAACACCTTAAGTGAGAAAGTATATTTTCTTCATACTAGCATATTGTATTATCGAAATGCAAAGTCCAAGATGGGTACTGTATGTTACGACGCTTGGATGACACTTGTGAAGCGATTAGGTGGATCTCCGAATACTTGGAAGGACCTTGGCTACTCTCTGGGAATAGCCCAGGATGATTTAAATGTAAGTTATTATATACCGTGAATTTTTGACAACTTTTTCCTCAAACGTTTTGTGTGATAGAATTTACTAAAAACTTTAAAAACTACTTTTGTATGATTGAAACGTTTTAAGCTTCACATTTTTTTATTATTGTTACAGTATATTGCAAACTCTGTAAAGGACGATCAGGCAGATATGGTTTTGAAGGTATTCATGCAAAATGAAAATGCAACTCTAGATAAAATAGTAGATGTATTAATTCAAATGCAAAGATATGATATACTAAAGGCAATAGAAGACCCCTTCTGTACTCTTTCCCAGTGTTTCAACAAAGATGACAGTGGATATGAAAGTGCTGGAAGAAATAATGGAAAACGTGAAATAATCTCCTTTACGAAAAATCTTTCTAATGTTTTACCACCAGCTTTAAGTAAAAAATATATAATCAAAGATAAGGAACCTAATAAAAATCATGTAAGACCACCATTAAAGACTGACAGAAAAAAAATTGAAAATGATAGTCCAATTCTATTTCTCACATATTCTGAAGATGGATTAGACACAGCATTGAACATCCAAGAATGTATTAGTAACTGGGAGGACACACCCATCTCTGTGGTTACACTGAGCAACAAGAGAGATGAAATTTATCAAAATCCTGAGAAGTTTATAAGAGAATATTTTGAGAAGGTAATTGGTCATTTTTTTATCTTCATATTATTATGTGAAATATATGTTTTATAATAATCTGAGATTTTCGTGTACTGTTGTTATATTAAATGGCAAGTTGATGATGTTGGGAATGATATTAAAACAGCTTTGCTCTCGTTTTATTTGTAAATTGATTGAAGACAAAGAATTGTGCTCACATTTTAAATTTACCTGTTCTGATAATGTTGTAACATTACTGCTATTCACTAGGCACATATGGCAACTCAAAGCTACTATTAAATCTAAATCAGACAAATCCTATAGTGCCTGACCTAGGATTTCAACCCAGGATCTCATGATTGGCAGTCATGCTTACCGACATGACCAACAAGGCAGTCAATGATAAGACTTATAAAATGTCCAGTCCTAAATGTCACTTTTGAATTATCATATTTTTTACAACCCAGCTCATAACTTGCTTTCATGTTTATGCCTTATTCAATTAAAGATGCATATTCATTTAGATGACTAAATGAATACAGAAAATATATCCTTATGTTGATTGGAGGAAAATGCTAAACCAACCAATAAAAAAATACCTATTGTTTATGCTTTGCATTCAATAAGAATTTCTCGATTGTTTATTTTATTTTATCATTTGAGAAAAATGTTTTATTCTCTTATATTACAGGCTGATTTCATAGTACCTATAATAACATCTGGATACCTCAACCAAATACGATCACACACTCCTCAGGTACCGAGTACAAACGACAATCTGGACTTCAAATATGTGAATTTCATCTACAACCTGATTATCAACCATTACATTCATGCGACTGGCTGCCTCAATGAGAAAGTAAGAAGTGTATTACCATTTAATGCTAATGTGAATTTGTTAAGGGAAATTACTATGTATCCTGATTTACTGCCATGGACCTATGAAGGAAACTTCGAAGAATATTTTAAAGCATTTTTGAATAAAAATAGCTCATGATTTTTATTGCCTAGTCTACAAGTTTTAGATTACAATGATGTTAGTTTTATTGATTAAACTATAACATTGTTTTAAAGTTATGAATTATGAAGTATTCTAACAGTGCTTGTATATTCTTTTAATCTAGCTGTTATTTTCCTTGCCATGTGTTATAAAATCCCTATTATAAATACTATTACTAAGTGTTAATTTATATATTTTAGAAATTGATTCTTTAATACAACAATAGATCAAAGACAGCTGTTTTACTTACTCATTAATATTTACTACTTTCCCGTTTATTTCATTTGTCTCTATTCAGCATCTTATCATTGTTTCTGAGAATTGTTTTTGTAGCATACTATTAATAAATTGTTAGTGTTCTCATGAACATTGTAATTATAAATACTGATAACAAAAATGGAATTTCCTAGTCACATTATTGTAGAATTTAAAAAGCCAGTGATTATCTTAAACTTTTAGCTACTGTAAAATTGACGACATAAATTAATGACTTATTTAAGATTTCCAGCTGGCAATAGACTGACTACCTATTCCGTAGTGTAACATAAATGTGACTGGTGAAACATGGGAATGTATTACATTCCTCTGCCTATCTCTGCTGGTATTGCCGTCGTGATTTTAAGTTATGTGATAAATTGATTGTCATAAGTTTTTAAGGGTGATACAACCCTTGCGTTTTGCTGCTGCTAAGTGCAGTTGTGATCTTTCCCAAATGCAATTAACAACAGATTATATTCTTTCATATATTTATAATTGTATATATTTTAATATCATAAACAATTTTATTAATCCACAGTAGGACAAACATCACCTCTTAGAATGAGATAAACCATAGTCTGCCATCCTAGCAACATGCATGTTGGAAGAGCTTTACTAATAAAGAATGTTATGATTCAATATCTATCTACCTATATGCAATTAAATAATTGCAATGAATGAAAAAAAAAGATGTATTTTAGTGAAAATATTTATTTTAAATCCAACTGAAATAATACTACACTAAAGATTAAGGTTAAAACAAATACTTCATTAACATATAAAAATGATGATGTGGGATGATGAGACAAAAAATGAAATGATAGAGGTGAAACTACATATAATAAATAAATCTACTACCAATGGAACTTTATATTTGGTGCAGTTGCATTATGAAGATGTGCATCACTTATTCCTTGTTAGAGGACTCATTGTCAGACTTGTGTTCCTCATCGTTAGTTTCGTCGGCAGTGCTAACATCATTGACATCAATGCCAGTGTCATCGTTGCCACTATTCTGTAGTTCCTCCTGGAAGTTCAACAACTATGTTAATATAATGTTCTATGATACATAATAACTAACAGGTTTTGTGGAATAAACTTTCTCAGGATAGGTATTTTAACAAGCAGGTTTTATGTTCAACATTACATATATAATAATGTAGATATGTATGTAAGTAAATGTTACAAAAGTAGATCTTAGGAAGATATTTGTTTAGAAGGGAAATCGAGTTTCGTTATATGCAATTACACTCCCTAATTTGATCAAGACTCAAGATTTCTTGGAAAAAGACAACCTCTTAGATGAATGATTTAATTTAATGCTTGTCTGACAATAACAACTTTGATTTAATAACCATACTATCACTTTTACACATCTGTACATAGATTATATCATATCAGTGAATGGGAAATATGCCATCTTCATCATGCCTGTCTCAGTCTGTAGCTGGACATAGGCATCTCATAAGGGGCTTTCAGACCATCATGCTACCCGTGCTGGGTATGAAGGTTGGGCATTGCAGAGCACAGTTCCTTGTGGCCTATGCAGATGCCCACCGGAGGCCAGAGCATTTAACTATGCAAAGGTAGGCCTGTGCTATAAAACCACCAGCTAGTCACCCAAAACTTATTGCAGTCCACTGCTGTTCATATCCTCACTTGAGAATTTGAGCCCATAATCCCCACGCTGGGCATGCAGGTTGGGATTGGCAGAGCCTCTCGCACCATCTAAGCTGATGTCCATAGGAGACCAGGGCAATTAGCTGTGCCTAGGTAGGACACATGTAGCAATCTATCAGAGCTGGTTATAGTAGTCTCTTTCAACACAATGTATGCCAGCGTAGAGTTGGGGAATCTGATGTCACTCCACCCTGACACAGAGACCTTTATATAATTACGTATACTCACTTTGATTACTTCAATAAAGCTATTAGCCTCTTCTAGCATTGCCTTGTACTTGGCATTCTCCTCTTTTAAGGAATCAATCTCTTGTCGCAGTTTCATGTTCTCTTCTAAGGTTTCTTCTAATGCCTTCCTGAAAAAATAAACAGCATACTTATAACTGAAATGTGAATATGTTGACATTAAAACTGGTGCTGGTAGATAGCAGTATCTCACAACCTTCCTAGACACAGCTAAATACTCTAACCACTTATGGGCAGCAATGTAGGTAGGCTCAGTCAGAGATGGCCTATATCCAGCAGTGGAATAGGTTGATCATGATATTGATGACCATGATATTATTTATAAGACTAGTTTTGTATAGGTATGTAATAATGTATATCATTGAATTTGCAAATCCAAAATCAATCCAAAATAGGGGGAGAACCATAGATCAGGTACAGACCTAGACTTCAAGCCAATACTAGAAATTTTGATTAGAAATTCTAAGCTGGAAAAATCCAATCATACTTGACCCGGAATTTGTACCTATGACCTCTTAATCAGCAGTCACATTGCAATCATTGTTGTAGTCAGATAAAAATTAATGGAGTATAATGAAATGTGATGAAGATTACTTAAAATATAATTTCCCATATATTGAGCACAAGTGACTTGGTATTCTTAACACCCATTTATATTGTATTGTTGACAATCAAATATCAATTGTTATACATATTATATGATACTAACTGTCGCTTTTCACATAATATTTGCCAATAGCTATCCGATGCTCCTTTGGGATTGGTGAGATCCTCGGCTGTTACTTTGTTGGTAAAGTTTGCTTGAGTCTCCTTAGATTGGACAATCTTCTTCTTAACTTCCACTTCTCTAAAACAGACAATTGCCAAATGAGATCGATTGTAAAGATCATGTATTCATTATATACTGTAAGTCAGGTTTGTATACTAACACAGGAGAATCCAAACTTATTTGATGTTTTAAACTCTTTGACGGTCTACCCACTAGATTTTCGCGATCGGTAGCCGTATGTTGTAGAGTTTTTAACGACCTCCTTGTCTTCGGCATATCCTGTATAAAGGAAATAAAAATAAAATACGTAAATTCTTTCTATCAGAATTATCTACACAAAAACTGTTTCAAATGTTTTGTTACAGAACCTGACATTCTTGATCGCTCATAGTAGAGCCCTATAATGGTAAGAAATATATTGGAGAAATTTACCACAGCTGTAAATAACTTCTACGTGAAATATACGTTTTTAGCAGTTATCTATAGCATTACAATGTAATATAGAATATGGACTTTAATGGACGTATCGCGTAAATAAAACTTCAACAACCGCCCGCCAAAATCAACGTCACAGCCACAGCACACACCACAGACTTACAAAGCGTTGCGGTAACACATGGACTCTAGTCAAAGACTATTTTATTCTAATAAGCTTTTATAATTATTATTTCAATGTGGGAATGTTCTACATTCCTCTGCCTAACTCTCCGGGGATTACAGGCGTGAAGTTACTTTTTTTTCAATGTAACTGCTTAAGCCAACAATGTGTTATTTTCAATAAAATATGTGTTATAAAATTTTAAAACATCTTTAATGTATGTTGGCATTGGATTCTAAAAGAAATATGTAGGACAATTTTAAAATAATAACTTCTGAAAATACTTAATAATATCTGAAATGAAAAAATATATATTAAAAAAATTTGAAAATACTAAAATCTACTATCACATTAGCGACTATAAGAATAATATTAAGTTCATGTACTTCATAATACCATGAAGATGCGTAGGATATCGATTCACCTCTGATTTTAATAGTATGGAGCATAGATTAGTATTATAATATTATAATAAGGTATGGAATAAAAGTTGAGGTGTAAAACTGATGATGAGATGTAATATGTACATATAAATGTTAGAATTTTGGTTGCGGTCATAATAAAATGTTTGATTGCAAGCACGATATTCATTGACCGCAACCCCAACGCCAATAAAATAGCAATTTCTGTTTGCTGTTTTTGTCATTGCGTTTTATCAAACAATAATTTATGTCATTGTCAGCTATACGCTATACGTCAATTCATCGTCAGTAGAGAACACTGTCATCTACCAATTTTGATAGCAACTATTTCGCTAGTTTTACAATTTCGTACTGCGGAGAGTGGTGAGTGGTGTTAAAATGAGGTGAAGTGAATGTGTGTTTACTGTATTGAACGCTTAATGTTATCTTATCTTTGCCTGTTAGTTCTCGGGAATTTTAAGAATAAAATTGTATATTGAGCAACTTCTTAGTTTTCATGAAGGTTAGATACAAATACAATTGCAATAGATGGATACTCTAAGGTAAGCTAGTTTTATAATTTAATAAAGAGGTGAATTAATCATATCAAATAAGTACATTAATAGGTATTTTTTACAGGTTTTATTTTGTCACGTACAATGTGGCGACGAAGTCTCCAGGACAAGATCTTAATTCGCTCCTGGATTTTCCATCACAATTTAACAAGAACAAACCACTGCCAGATTTCTATGTTATCGGGTTAGTGCATATACTAATTACTTTATTAATTAATTTACAAAAGAGTACATAATTTGAAGTTGACTCTAATAAGTTTTAAAAATCATAAAAACGAGATGATAATGAAGCATAATTTTATTTATATATTAAAATAAAAATCATCCAAAGATAAGATTTTCAAGTAGGACTTTCAGACAATTTGCATGAGGTATTAAAAGTTTAAGGATATAAAAAAGTAACTTCACGCCTGTAATCCCCGAAGAGGTAGGCAGAGGTATGTAGAACATTC
>DWFO01004726.1:0-11114 GCA_018246595.1 Mimoniades nurscia nurscia
TTCGGAGTCTGAATATGTGCCCGATGCATGGCAATAGGCTCACCACCTATTCCATAGTGGGACGTGAAAGTAACTGGCGAAACGTGGGAATGTTCTACATTCCTCTGCCTGCCTCTCCGGTAATTACAGGCGTGAAGTTACTCATAAATGTTAATACTATTTGAATTTAGCGCAGTATTACAAAAGTGGGAGGCGCCTCCTATGCTATTTTTTACATATGTATTTAGGAATGTGCACGCTCTTTAAAATCAATATATCTAATATACATATCAATATGTATCCTAAGTTTAGTGGTAATAAATTTAGAATGATAGGTAGTAATAGAATACTACTTATTATACTTAGTGTTTAAAATAATTTACTACATGCGTGTATATTTATAGTGACTTACACTAACTATCACTAGTTATAACGGTGTATAAAATCGTGACAAATCCTGCACCCTGTTTTGCACCTGAATATTGTGCAAAACGTGAGGGTGCTCACGTTTTGCACAATATTCTCTAGAGCGTGTGAGGTGTCTCACTGCGCACTTGGGCAGCGTGGCCCACTGGGTCCCTAGTTATTCTCAATCTGGCAGTAGAGTCGTGTCCAATGATGGAACCCTCTGACGATGATAACAGTTTTATAGACTAACGTCGAAATAACATATGACAAAAACACCCTCCTTTAATAAGAATATATGTATATCCATTTATTTATTTATTTATTAATATATATCTTATAAACGAAATAATCATTTTGATATATGCATATATAAACAAAACAAAAGAAATTATAGAAATAAAATTTCATCTACATAGAATGACGCTGTTCCCAAAACACTGCCAAAAAGTAAAATATGTAGTTGTGAAATTTAATAAAAATGCAATAAGATCATTCCAACGCATTTCTGCGCGCGGTTGATTTCTTTCACGCCTCGTTGGAAATGTAACTGGTTTCGTTGCACGAAATAACTCCTGCAATAGGTTATTGTGTATGTTAAGATTTTTTCAAGCGTACACACAAATTAGAATGTTTGGAAGTACAAAATTTACTTATATATTTAGAACTCGCTTTTGATCTTCGCGTGTCCGTTGTCTTCTACTGAAGACATGTAATTTCGACCATCAAAGATAGTTTCCTCCTAATATGCCGTTCGTGGCCTTTGTTCAGCCCCCCTTGCGCGCCATGCTCAATGGAATAACACAACTGGGTACGCCTAGCTCACAAATAAGATATTAGGTAACAAAAAAAGTAACATCACGACTGAAATCCTCGAAGATGTAGGCAGAGGAATATAATACCTCCCACGTTTCACCAGTTACTTTTAGGTCCCACGATGGAATAGGTGGTGAGCCTATTGCCATATACCGGGCACATATCCAGATTCCGAGCCACTAATAGAAAATCTAAATTAGAAAATTTAGTAGTGCCCGACCCGAGAAAAGAACCCAGGACCTCCCGTTCGGCAGTCGCACTTGCAACCAACACGACCAACGAGGCACGACCTACTTTTTGTCTTTACATTATATTATCTTCACTATCTGATTTATTATTATTATTAGTATTATTTAATTCACACCAAACATTGTTAATAAGATCTACTAAATGAAGTAGCTCCTCGCACGTCACCTAAAAGTACTCTGATATTTTTTAATAAAAGGAAATAAAACCGTTCCTACCAATAGTTCTAAGTACAACAGTAGTAGATACCTAAATAGAATCTACAAAAACAAAAGACCCGTAACACTGTAAGGTACCCAGTATTTGATAGTAGTGACAAAATTCAGTGTTGTCCGGCCGTTCGTGTTAAAACAACTTTGAGTGTGGGAACTGAGGGTGAATTTCTCGTGGGACTTCGCTAATAACCCCTCGTAACTATGAACATCCTCTAAATGTAGCCTTTCACACTTAAATCACATGATTAGTTGTTAACTGATCGATTTATTATTGAAATAAATTCATATTAACATCCTTCTAAAAGGTTGTTGATACATATTAAACACAAGACGTTTCTATTTAGTTCGTATTGCTAATTACGTATTTATATTATATTTAGTGAATAATGGATAATGGATATTTAATTTTACGTGTACTAGGTACTCATATTAATAAATTACAGTGGCCAATGAACATGTTTACGTAATATAGTTACAGAATACAACAAACACACATTTTAAACTGTGGTACCTATATTAATCATGTAGATATTATAATTTTATTCACAAATGTGTTACTTAATTTTTGTATTTTCAACTGCTTCGTTGGTCGTGTCGGTTGCAAGTGCGACTGCCGAACGGGAGGTCCTGGGTTCGATTCCCGGATCGGGCACTACTAAATTTTCTAATTTAAATTTTCTACTAGCGGCTCGCAGTCTGGATATGTGCTCATTACCTACCTATTCCATCGTGAGACGTAAACGTAACTGGTGTAACGTGTGTTCTACATTCCTCTGCCTGCCTGGATGACAGGCGTAATGTTACGTTACGTTAGTATAGATACTTTTTTATTTTTTCACCCAGACACTATTTAACAGCAGGATAATATTTTTTCCTGAGCCTCGAGCATCTGTCGGAGTGGACAGACACAGATAACTCTCACTGCACATATGTTCCGGGCCGGTCCCTCGCGGGTAGTCGGAGCGCACGTGTGAAGAGCGCGGCAGGTCCGTACGCGTGGAGATACTGGGCGCTCGGTGGTCTCTGCCCATCCCGCTGCGTCGTAAGCATGTCGTCGTCGTCACCGGCGTCTTGTTGTAGCGTACGAGTACTTCCATAAACGTACAATAACTACTTACTCGGCCTACACGTATTCTGTATTGTTCTCAGCACATATTACACGTCTAATAGCTTATGCCTTAAAGTGTGAGTACTACGAATGTTACTTGTCAGACACCTGATACCAGTTTTTCGTTATTGCCTGGGTTTACTGTGAGCAATAAATTCCCTCATTGTACACCCGATAGAGCATTAAGTGGAACAACGAAGTGAAGATAAATAAGTAAACATATGTTATAGCCAGCGGCACGTGGTGTAAGTACCACCTTCGGCAAACAGGACCGTCAAGTGTTGTTAAAGTTCAGACGCTGCGGCTACAGTACGGTGCGCTTGTGAGCGGTCGGAGTGGTGTACCATGATCGACATCACCATTAGCACATTGATCGTCATCACTATCAGCCATTTCATCGCGCCATTTTTGGATATGGATCTTCTTTCAGGATTCATACCAAACTTTAAATTTCTCCTTTAAGTTTAAGAAATTCGCACCAGGTAACAAATTTTACGAGAACAAAATAAATATAATGACATATATCAGCACCGTTTTACACGTTCGATAATAATAATAATTGATAGTATAAAAGAGGACACCTATCTTTTTTTGTCTTCATAATAATTTAAATCATTAATTTCATTAATTTAGATAAGATGACACAGGCAATTATATTTAGAAATCATCTTAATTAAGTAATAAAATTTGACTGCTAACTGATACGTGCATTGTTGTTTTGAAAAAAAAATTGCATACAAAATCAGCGTAACATTAATATGTACACATATTTTTATGTATTCATCGCCATGACCACGAGATTAATATTCGCGTCTATAGAAACAATCTCCGAAACCAAACCCATGGATCCAGTCAACAAGCGATACAGTCATCGGCTCAATTATTCCATAGCCGCGTGAATCATAAGGTATAAGAGGCTATAGGAAGTGATACAACCTTGATGGCTGTGATCGCGCACGCACTTTATAAAACCAACTGGCGCGCTAGCACGCCATTTAATTGTGGCCGCTCGCTGGGGACGCTCGTCTGTCGCGCGTGACACACATACGTATACAACATGGGCAGTGCCGGTGCTATCAAAGTGCTCTTACACATTCTCAATGTCATTAACGCGGTCCTGGGGCTCGCGATCGCCGCGGCCTCCATTTGGTTCTTCGTCCAAGTTCGCGAGTTCACCAGTCTCAGGAACAGCAACCATTACTTGTTGGACTACAACGTGTACTGGCCTCAAGCGATACCGTGGATCTTCTTCATCGCAGGCGTGTTCATATTCAGCGTGTGTTGCTGCGGCTTCACCAGCGTGCGCAAGAACAGCCGAGGCTTGATCACCGTGTACGTCGTGTTCCTCGGAATCGTCATACTGTGCCTGGTGGCCGCGGCGACGGTGGCGCTCATCTTCGCCGACAACAAATCCACGGACGACTTCGTCAAGGACACCGTGTGGGACGTGTACACGCAGTCGAAGACGGACAATGATGTGGCCACCGCGTACGGCGTCATCGAGAGGAAGCTGCACTGTTGCGGCGCCGAGAGCCCGAGGGACTACCGGATCTGGAAGTCGGAGTTCCCCGTGTCGTGCTGCGATGTGTACTACCACGGTTGGCTGGAGCCGTACTCGATCGACTGCGAGATCACGAACAAGCTGGCCAACGAAAGGCACGGATGCTCCACTGTCGCCGCGCAGTACGCTAGAATTGCCATCAAGGTCCTGTCCGGCGCATCTATTTTTACCGCGCTAATTGCGGTAATGAGCCTCGTGGCAGCTGTCGCCTTGTCCAGAGCACTGAAGAAAAAACCCAGAGTGGAACTGCCCCAGCACGAGTCGGAGAGCAAAAAAGTGCTTTTATAGACTGTAAGTATATTTGGAACATTGTAAAAAAAATACGTTCTCTAACGGTTTCAAGGTGTCTTAGTCACACAAAAAGCTACACTGGATGTGTTTTGATAATTTTACGAATAACTTTTGCAAAGAAATATAAAAAATATCTCAGTTCATACACATTCAATAACAGTGTTAATTTAGTATGTTTTGTCTTGTTAGAATGGGATAAATGTTATTGAAACCATTGATCAAAAAATCTCTTTGCCAGAAACTACATACATACGTATATCCAGGTATCTGACACTCGGGCGTGTCAAATACTGACGAAGTGTGAATCCTTTTATCACATATTACTTAGATTCTTCGTACTTGTCTCTAATTGAAATGTAACTACGCGATGCGAAAATATTACATAGATTTAAAAGTGATACATTTTTGTTTACATACGAGTATATGATTCATATACCTAACAACATCATCGGTTCCTTTTAATCGTTTCTCTGTTAAGCACGGGTGGGCTCTGAGAATAAGAAGAGTTAAGGCCATTGTCTGCCACGGTGGCCAAGTGCGTGTTGTTAGAATTTCATACCTTGGATAACCCTAAAGTGTGTAGGTTTTCTTTCGAAGTTTTCTTGCACTGTTACAGCTGGGGTTATTTTATCTTAGTATGCTTATTTTATATAAAGAAAAACATGCCCATCTGGGCTGGAACCCAGGCTCTCCGAAGTGGGTTGCTGAATGTTAAACTACTAGGCTATCACCAGTTTTTTGCACCGTATCCATCTAGTTATACTTAATTCGTGTCTAATACGTGGTGTCTTGTACATACATAATAGTATAACATTACTGCACATATTAAAGGTAATGAGATACTTACAAAGACTTCGGATGTATAGAGACTAAAAATCATAGCAGAAGAATCACCTAGAAAGGGGAGTTTGAGAGTGTTGGCTCGCGACCAATACATAACTATTACTCAGTATACAGACGATATTGAACAGGTAGTTATTCAGAGAGCGATCAATGTGGAACAAGCACGACAGGTCTCTGTCTACGCCGAAACGGACCTGGCACGATGATATAGGTATAATAACCGTGATAATAATAATAATATTTTCAATGAAGTTAAGTGTTACGTCATACTTAGGACTATTAGGGGTGTAATAAACAATTATGTTGCGAAACAAAGGGTGCGGTGGCAAGCGGTAGGGGTAGTGACGCTTTGTAGACACTTGGAGAAGAGGGCTTATGCGTTATTAAAGTTGGCATATAAATGAGTTAGACCACTTAGTCTTTATCATGGACGTGGCAGCGACCAGCCGCCGGTTGCTTTTGCAAAGAACTAATAGTATAGTCAATCCATACTATTAACTATATATTATGTTATTACGCCAGGTCTCTTACGAGGTAGAGGGGACAGGGTACCAAATATCTCTAACTTATAGAGCAGCGTGCGTAAGTACTGCGTAAGTAACACGTCATCACATTCTCGTACACTGTAATATGTTCTCGACACACGACACCAAATATTATAAAACAGTTACCATTTTTTTACTTCATAACATAATACGTTCTGTGTACCTCCTCACAAAGTGCTACGGAAACTACACTTGTCAAGCAGATCTGTTGACGACGATGAATCTTTATACAACTCCACGGGATTTTAATTGGTTTTTCTTCATTACTCGGTTGTATTCCGTGCTGCTGGACGGTGAGTGAGCGTACAGATGTTAACAAAGCTCGACTCGCTGACTAATTCAATAATGAACACATAACTGATTGAATGAACAAGTGAGTAACAAATAAATTATGTGCTCAATTGAAAATACATGAGTAGGTATACAAAGGATATTCATTAGAGATATCCCTGCTATTTTAAAAATTGTTACAGTTTAATAAAATTGATAAAAGACAGCTTTAATTTGAAGATAGTCCAAGCTCTTTGAAGCTTGTAACAGAACAAAATTGTAACTAGGACACTTCCCCTGCGGCTTGCCCTTTAGTTTCTCAGTATATACAAAAATGAACATATGCTTATAATACGAGTGTACATTCGTCTTGCAAGTGCCCGATCACAATTAGCGAGATCACTTCCCGTGCTGCAATCATCTAATTCCGTCCGATTCGGGTCGCGGCAGCGGTCATGTCCATTTGCGATACAATGGTAATACCGGCAGGTGCTGGTTAGTATGTACGAAACAGCCTCGCAACTGATCATCTGTCACCGCAGCTCACATACTTCTGCAACGGCGCGCTCGTGACTCTTGAAGGCTTTTTAGTGTTTTGGAAATATCGTATCTAGTTTATTATGTCTTAATAGGACCAGTCAGTCACAAGTAGGTAATCCGTCTTTCGACCGCGGCACATTGTTTGTGTTGCTAGCTTCGAGAGTTGATGGATTTGGAAATTAACAATAAGTTAAGAAGCGCAACGTTGAGGTTTAGTTCAGCCCGTCTCTTAGAGAGGACGTGGTACAGTAATAGCTAAGGAGACGTTTTTCACTTTTCGTTAATCGCTTAACATGGTGGCTCAAAGTCGAATTTAAACTTTAAATAAAACCTTATATTTGAATTCAAATCTTCCAAATACAAGGATTGTAATAGCTTTATCTCGATTTCTATATTCGGTTCCCGGCGTGCACAATTACGAGTATTTTTAACAGTGAAATATTTTTCAGGTTAAAGCTATTATTATTCAAACGTTAAATGCTTGTATCTTTTATTTAAAATAAATGATAATTTCCTATATAATAGTCGTATCTAACAACAGTCATTAGATGCTCAATGGAAGTTTTGTAAAATCCTACCCATTGTTTCAACTTGTCTGACATCAAACAATATGTACTTAGATCGACGTTTAATGGGAGGAGACGGCATTGTTATAAAAAAAATCACTAACTTAAAGCATTTTAACAAAGTATTATTGACAACAAGGAATTATTGAGTTTTCCAATTTTAACATACTACATACATATGTGATGATGGCGCTGGAGTCATAGTGCTCTCGCGAGATAATCTTGCTACAACGAACACGTAACTAAATAATAATCGTTATAGTTAACACTTCACAATAGACATTCTAGCTAATACTTGCAATAGCCACCCAAGCTGCGTTGCGCAAGCCTCCACATCTCCGTATGTTATCGAACGAACGTGTGTGACTTGTACCTCCCATGACACACTTACGTAACGCCAGCGCGCGCGCGCTTAGCCAATCTACGCGAAACGTCACCTACCTTTTAGTAATCATTATCATTATATCATCACCAATACTAACCTAACCAGCACCCCACACGGCAGGCAGGGAGCACTGGCCAAATATCCATTGTCACAGACTGGAAGTGTTTCTACGTGAAGCACTCTCGTCCGGTAATGTCTATCTATTTGAAATACCTTTTTTGTTAACCGAAGTACTCGAAAAACCGCGTGAAACGTGGGAGTGTAGAACACTATACCTATTTCTTCCGGGATTACAGGCATGATGTTACCGAATAAATTACAAAATGCATCGATAAGTTTCGGGATTACATTGATGTGCAATAAATTTTTGGTGCTTTCAACTTCTGCTTATGGAGAAAGAGCGAAAAGTAAAGAATCTACTTAATTCATTATGTACATGTATACCTATGTATAGGATGCAATCGCAATCTAATTATTAATTAATACCTCATAAATTCAAGCATTAGGTACATGGTTATATATGAATCCGTTTAGCTTACGTAGGTATGTTCTTGGGAGGGTCTGATTAGCGCGTGTGTAAACTCTTACGAAACATTTAACAGTAAAAATGCGTTAAGTAACTCCTCTCTAAACACCATTGTTTTCATTAGCTTTGCATACATTTAACCGTGCACTATAGAGGATCCAAGTATTGTCTGTACACAATCACTATTGTTTAAGATGTTTCTCTAGTTTTTAGCCGCGGTACAGCCACACGTGTTCGCGCGCGCATGCGTTTATAACTCGCAGATGTCAACTTGACACCTCGTCGTCAGACGGCAGGAGGGAAAGTGCATTCCTCACCAGTAACAAGCTGATATCTGCGTGTCGTTCGTGTGTCACGCAGTGTCCACTCGCAACACTTACTCGTACATACGTATCGGCCGCGCCAAGGACCCATGCGTGCACCTGTCCATTATATCATCGTTGTTTCAATACGCGCGCGTGCATTGTCCTGCGCCGGCCGCGACGCGCTTCACATATATTATGTACATTACGAAGCTGCAGCTGCTCTCTGTGGCCCGACAGCTTCTGTTACCGATCACTGCTTTGGCACGTATTCGTGCACTAGAAGAACAAGCGCAGGCGCTTCTAACATATTTACGATTTAAATAAATATCATGCAATTAAATAAATAAATATACTTACATGCGGTATGGTTCTGGAAATATGCGGACGTTGTGTTATATAATATGTACGTACTTTTTGTGTACATAATGTTCGCTCATTTTAGTTCAAGCAGACACAGAATAAACAAGTGTTTTGCTTACGATAAAATTAATATTAGGTATGTATTATCTATATTATTATTTATTGTAATAATGCATGTTATTTCTTATTATTATTAATGGGGAAGGAGTACAGCGCGCCAAATATCTCTCTGCCTACAGATCACGGACGTTCGTTCCGTACACTTTTAACTCCCGTCAGTTAGAGCTGTACCTGTCAGGCCAGGTTAGGTAGATACTTCTTACTTCCTGTATTAGGTAGTATTTGTTTGTTATATTCAAACGGTTAAAAGTCCTTGCTGACCCTAGCAGTGATGGACTTTTATATAGAACCTTAACTGTACGTAGTGTGACACGTCTTATCTCAACGAGTCACTACTTTTAGGCAGTTTACATGTATGTAATGTATGTATTACCAATACAACAGTTATACGAATAAATGAATTGTATCTATGTATTGCAATTTAACAAGAAAACATTGTAGTTAATGATATATTCCAGTGATATTCCACATTTAAACGCACATTAGTTACGTGGAAGCAGTAATAGTGTTACATCGATTACAGTGAGTCACAGTAGGCTTCTAAATTTCGATGTCCATTTGAGAGCGAATGACTAACGTGGTCAATACGAGGCAAAACTCTGTGCGGAGATGGTCCGCGAGTCACTCGCGGTCGGAGCACGCTACTACGTGGAGGTAGCTATCGTACATATCAATATGACTCATTGTGTGCACGTACACAGTTTGTATGTCCCAGTGTCACCTGGCTACTACATGTGAACGTGGCACCAGTTACGGTAGCGCTAGGCCGGTACAGACGCTAAATAAACGCTGGCTTCCTCTGCATATTGTTTTGTAGGGGCTAATGTGTGTGATATGAATCTTTTAGTTTATTACGTAATATCACGCCTTTAATCCTCGCAGAGGTATGCAGAGGAGTGTAGTACACTCCAGTATTTCAGCAATTTGCAGCCCACTATGGAATAGAGCCGAGCGTAGTGCCGGACACCGGACTACTAGAACATCTAAGTTATAAAAGTCCAATAATCTTCGGCCCCGGATTTTAACTCTTCCTGTTCAACAATCGCCTTGCAACCACCGCGACCGACGACGAGCCAAATTTTATTTTATTATGTATTAGTAATCAACTGCAAGAAGGCTGCAAGAACAACCGTACTTGACGCTCGGTGCTCTCGCCACTCCGTAAGGGCCCTGGCGTATTGGTACAATAATCATAACTATTGCATTAGTCATGTTGCGGTCGGGTCGAGTCACCGCTACCGCGAGGTGCAGGACGACACGAGGCAAGCCGCGTGCGCTGGCGCTAAATTGGCGCTCTCTATTAACACTTGACATGCGATATTTATGTGATACGGAATTCGTTTAGATAAAACGTTCACTGTAATCTAATTCTAAAACGCTATCTTTCCAACAATCTCCTATCAGAATGAACATTGTTAAAGATATCCACAGGCCGTTCTGGCAGCAGACCCACGTTCAACAGTAGAGCGATAAAATACTTGATGAAGACAATATCTTTCTATAAACACCTTTTTGCGGCCTTGTTGTAACGATCGCAGCTTATATTTTATGAGCTTTCTAATACACCACATTTACAAATGTTATTATAATCTTTTATTTTGTTCTGTTTGCAGGCACTATCTACTGAAGCGTGATGGATGCTAACACTTGCAACTCTACACCAAAGATGTAGCCGATCTCCGAAGATATTCCTCTAGACTACTGGCGACTCTGGCGTACGAACTCAGCTATGGCCCTAATATAAAACCGCGTCGTGCGGACGTGGTCCTTCGATGTAAGGTTATTTGTGATGCGTAGAATTAAACACTCAGAAGACGCTTAAGCGGGACTGCGTGGAAGTTCCGAAATGTTAGCGCTTTCGGTGGACGGTTCGTAACATTCCGTTAGTTGTATTGCGACAGAGTGGTTTAGAAATTGTTATGTAATAAAATCCGTATTAAGTTTACTTAAAATAAATGAATTTGTACGAAATCAAGTACGCTTCCCACCAATTGTATTCCCTACTTGTAACATATTTAAGCTTGTTGATGTGC
>DWFO01004727.1:0-11113 GCA_018246595.1 Mimoniades nurscia nurscia
ACTGCCGAACCGGAGGTCCTGGGTTCGATTCCCGGGTCGAGCACTACTAAATTTTCTAATTTAGATTTTCTAGGAGTCACTCGGTGTCTGGAATTGTGCCCGGTGCATGGCAATAGATTCACCACCTATTCCAGAGTGGGACGTAAACGTAACTGGTGAAACGTGCGAGTGTTCTACATTCCACTGCCTACCTCTTCGGGGAGGACAGGCGTGATGTTACGTGTTACTAAATCAGATTAAAAATATCCGGTAATGAAAAATCCTTTCACTATAGTCCTGTTTGAAGAAATAAAAATTTCAATAGCCTGCTATAACAATAGACAGCTAACTTGATACCTATTTTCTTTACCAATACAAGCTAAAATCTGAAATATATATTTTGTACGTTTATCCACTACTAGATTGATATAGTGACATATTGGGAATTGCTTTCAATATGAAAGTTATGACGGATTTATCTATATAACACATCCCGATGTAGATAAATAGGGAGGACATTAGGCTGCGCAGCTGTCGCTCCTTCACCTCCTCTGGGACTCCTGCAATTTTCCTACCCTTGGCTTGATTCGAATCCCAAAAGGTTCCGTGCGATATTTATTATTATATCTTTATTAACGTTCGCTTCGTGCCGACACGTTCCTTGTAAAGATTTATACAGAACTATTTGCGAATAATGCGTCTTCACGTGTTGTTTTATGTTCGAATGCCAATAAAATATACACCTGCCTAATTTTATTACAGTGCAAAAGTGTGAATGACATTGTGTTCTTTCTAATGTCGTTAAAGTTTTGTGACCGGAAACAGGTTGAAGATTTTTTAGGCGACATTAAATAAAATATTTAAATGATATATATCAAAACAGATCGTTTATTATTCACTGTACATACAGAAATGGAACATCTAAAACGCGTTATAGTTAAATTATACGAAAATGTTCATTTCAGACATGTTACATTTTTAATTACACAAATACAAAGTCGGTACATCGACACGCAAGGTAATAAAATTATAGCCCGACTTACAGAAACTCTAATCCCCTAACCCTCTCTTGTTTATTATAAGTTTATTGTTGCTATATTTCACCGAACGCAATATCGTAACGTAATTTAAATCGAATTAGCCTCCCTTACAGCCTTCCAAATTTGAATACCGCACAGGATGCTCGCGCCCCGTCCCACTGATATTTAAAAAAAACAAAAGGGAGGTTCGCTGTTGTTATATTTTACAATTTAACTCCCCCTACCCGACTTGCCAATATATAGCAGGATTGACTCCCTAATGTACGAAACCGTCTACGTAGAGTACTCCCGCGTAAAATTGTAGCTTTTATCTATGAAAAATGTTGTCTAGATAATATTGCCCTGTATTTTCTTAGCAGTTTATTATCTGTGAGATGAGCGTCTTAAATTTGAGCACCATTATGAGTCGTCTATGTTTTAGTTTATTATTTTTAAGGTGAATTTTTAAGACGCGTTCATTATGCGAAAAAATGAATTAGTTTAGGTATTAGTGTTCAGCTTTCTTTTGAATTTTTATTTTGCTGTGAATTACATGTTCAGTTAAACATATAAAACGCCTGAGATAAGATAATTTAACTTAATGGCTTTTTTCTTCAAATCTCTATTACTAAATGTTCTAATACAATGAAGGTTTTTTAGTAAATGTCTACTATAATATATGTATTTGTTTAATAATTTCATTCTTTATAAAACTGGTTTGGTTCTAATTGTCGATGCTTCACAAACATGATTGTTAAGTTAGTACATTTTCTTGAACAGCTGCACATTGCACCAGGTGGAGGATGTAGGTAATAGGATTAGCATTATTGATTTACAGCACGTCCAGATGTATGCAGTAGTATGTAGACACATAGGTATTTGACTCATCAAACGAATTTAAGTCATTTGGGCCATCGAACACGTCAGAGACTTCCAAATAGAAACTCTCACTTGCTTCTGTGTTTCCGAACTATCAACTTCCGAACAAAGTTAGGGTCCTCGTTTATTTTTCATACATCGAAAGAGGAGATTGCGCTAACACCCTTTAAAATGATACAGTTTAACCTAATGCGGTCCAAGTTGATGGCTTCGGCCCCAGGATGAAGATCAATGCAAATATTATCTCAAATGTCACAGCCGTTATTTAATAATAATAATTAAAAGGTTTTATAATCAACTACCTATTTGGAAGTAAATTTTGTGTGCATATGAAGTTCACCATACTTAAACTTCATATATATATAAAGGTACTGTTGTGCTAATTAATTTATATACACGCAGCGACTTTTAAGGCATATTGATGAGACTTACTGACCTTCACCGCATCAGTTTTTGGTTGGTTGAATGGAATTTTTAATCTGCATCGAGACGGTATATAAATATAAGAAATAGTAGATATATATATCTACGGAAAATCAATCAAAATTTAATAATTTATTCGCCATTAAAATAATTTATTGCTGTTGAATGGTATCGAGCGCGTAATTTACACATCCTAGGATTTTTTAAATATCGCTCCCTGAACTTTTAAATTACGTGATGTAGGATCATGCAGCAGTTCATTCTTTTTTTGAAAGTTTGCACATGACGCATCATTAGGACAGTTAGTTTTTAAGTACAATGATAATTTATTTCTTAAGGATCATATCAATTATACAATACTATTATCTAAGGGCTCTACCGTTAGAGCTTTACTCTAACATCACAACTCAGAGGTCCAAGCAATTGAACATATAATATATTACAACAACACGATGTAATATCGTTGCCGCAAAAAACGGTATATTACCTATCATTCATTTTGTAGATCACGAACTTTTTTATCATAATCGAATAATTAGGATCGAATTAAGAACTAGTTTGAACAGGTATGTTTCATATCTGATACCCAGATCTGTATGATGAGATTATACATGTGATACTTTATAATACAAAGTTGTAATACCAAAATAAGCTTTACATGAATTCATAATTCTTTTCAGTGAAATAAACGCAAGATTTTTTTTTTAATTTCTACCACCTATGTTTTTATCCACACATTTTCTTGGACATTTTAAAATGCATTATCAACATATTGATATAGAGCCCCGTGGTGGCCGGTCCACAAATAACAATTAAGCGGAACAAGACTGAATAAAGGGTTAGTTAATGGGGTTGCATGCAAATTTTATTTTCCAGCGCGACGCAGGCGGCACCGCCGACGGCGATCGTTGCTCCTCTATTGTACACTTATTAATTCAACTGTACAATTTACGATCCGACAGCGTTATGTATCGGCTCGGACGCATAAATATACGTAATTGAAACTTAATGCGGGCACCGACGGACTCGCGATGCGGTCACGACCACGGATAATTCCTTTATCGGTTTGCCGCAATTAAAAATTATTGGCACCGAACTGGGAAAGTTTGGTGAGAGATAAGATGTATGTACGATAAAATTTAGTTTAATTTTGGTAAATTACTTTTACACAGTAAACGTTAATTTAATAAAAATGGAGGTACCTACATACATGTCGATCATTATCATAAGTCGTAAACTTTGACATTTGATTTATGTAATCCTCGTCAGTTTTTATGCGATGGTCTAATTGATAAGAATTAACGCAACGTATTAAAAGAAAAAGAAAAAGAAAACTCAAGGATATAAAGTGATAATTAAGATATGCACCTGTGGCTGGTGACATTCCGTTTAGATTCCTCGGGAGACGTCGTTCAGTCAGACTTCATAATTGTCAGTTTAGAGCGTTTTAATTACGAGAGGTCTATTCCAAGGGTGTAATGCGCTCTTAAGCGGCGAATGGGAGGCATGCGCCTTTATGTGCTTGTAAACTACGATATGGTAGCATTATGTTTTACGTAAATACATGTACACAGGTAATAAGTTCCTCTTAATATTGTCCGTGAAATGGGCTAATAGTTTTATGTTGCGTCTTTTATGTTGTGCCGCAAATGCTCGTAGCTAGCTGGTTAGGTAGGTAGACAGCAGGTTCATAAAGAATTGAAATCAATGCAAATTTAAAACAAACAACATTTTTAGAACCTCGTATTATGTAATAAACCTCATGCTATTACCACGGTGCGGTGATTGAAAAATATAATTATCGTGTTCTCTGCTAAATCCTATTCCACTACTTACCTACGTACTTTTCACAATCACGACAATTCTTTAATAATGGTAATAATTACTTTAATATAGATACAACCGTCTCCTTTATTTCGGTAAATGACTTGTAGAAACATACTTTGTACTCTGTTCAGTAATTTATACGCGACCCATTGAAATAACTTCATACAAATTGTAATAAAGGAGAAGATATCTAGGCACAATTAAGGGGCCCTTATAATTCAGGAATGCGTTTAATATTCCCGCTTGCCACCCCTCGTTATAAGTCCAGTGATTAAACCGCGTCTCTCATGCATTCAGGCCGCGTACTTCACTGAGTGCCGCCATTTTGATACGACGCAATTATAATTAAAAATTAATCCACAGGCGAGGAGAAAACTCTCTTGCTATGTCTCGAAGCCAAGTCGAATGCTAAATCAACGCATTAATATAAACGAACTCGTATTTCAGGTTTAAAAATCCAGTAGGATTATTCTTTAAAATTAAACGTGGTTTAAATAGAATCGCGCATTATTTATGTTCGGGATCTTTGTGCCTGTTTAACATATTTCTATTTTATGTTTAACCCGTAAAAGCGTTGAATTAAAAAAGGATCTCTATAGGACGGCAGTTCAGGTGGATATATTCATAAAGCAACACGGTAAATTGCAGGGCATACAGTTATGTTAATGTTGAGCCTCCCTCATCGGGCCAAAAAGATAGGATTGCAAATTTGCGGCCAAAAATTTATGATAGCCGCGTAGCCATATAGCTCCCCTCGGGGCGTGGGGTAAAATAGGCCTATCGGCATTTGGGTGAGCTGGGCCACGCTCGTTGTCGGCCAAAATGACCCTAAACATTTTATTTGGTAGCATTGCTATTCCCGTAACGCGTCCGAATTGCACCGACTAATCTTGAGCCTCAATTTAAGGGGTGTTTTCGCGCCTGTTTCGTATAAATATAGCTAAAGGTAACGCGCTTGCTTGGGGTTCTGGACATGTGAAATTACTGACATCCGGAATCAGTGGCCAAGGGACTGTTCGTACCGTTGTACACGCGAACTTGCCTAACTTCAACGTACATTGCTCCGTAAACTCATCGAGCTGTTCGATCAGTAAAACGTGTATGTACTTTGTGCGTAGGGTGAATAAAATTACACAGTAAATGATAGGTAGGAATCTTATTTATTGGCAATCGATTAGCACCCTTACTCGCATAAACAAGCTTAACGTAATTGAAGTGCTTCCGTGATTGGATTAGCAGATTGTGCCTCTACTCACACACACCTAACAACTTTTAGGTAATGAACAAATAAGGTTTTCCTTAATCGGGTTATTTTTTATATACGTCAAACAGCCATTATTTACTTTCAGATTTCTAAATCATTTACGAAGGGTAATTTTTACAATATAATATTGTTGATTTTAAAAGTTATGTTGATTACGGTGTTATTATGAAAATATTCTATTCAAGCGCAGTTCGTACCCTCTAGATTAGGGTTGGTAACCATTGAGGGATTTAAAATGAATTTAGATAGTATAAAACAGGAACATATTGTGCCCACTGCTTGTAAGTAATAGCTAAGTATGTACCTACTGCGTTCCCACATCGATATATTCCCGAATGTAAATATGACACCCAATAAACTGAATGTTTTATCGGCTGCCACTACCATACCAATTTATTCTGGTCATTTTTGTCTACGTCGAGGGTGTTCGTGTCTTAGGGGAGAATTTATGGATCGTGTTATGTCTTTTTTGGTGTTAATACCGATGCCACCTCTGAACTAGCTGGTCGAGTTTTACATTATCAACAATTCCAAAAGATCGATTATTGAAATCGCACTGAAATAAAACAGGTTTTTATTTGATAATAAATTAACAACTGGAAGCTATTACTATGTTAAAACTGGACATTATTATTTGGGCAATAGAGTTGAATTGATTCATTCGACCAGTATTTGAAGATTTTGCAAAATACATCATACAGCTAAATGGATGAAGTTTCGGTATATTTATTTGGATTAGGCATAAGTAGGTAGGTAATATTTACACGCACTAGCAATAAATTTGTTCGCCTCTACGATTGATCAAGTACGGCTAGATCTCTATCGGCGCGGCTTCCCGCATTGTAATCCGTTGCTTTGGGACGATATCGAGAGAACCAATAAAATATTCTGATCTCGTACCGATGTAACGCCCTTCGTACTGCCGGCCCCCGCTATTTATACCTCTGTTATTGCCACTACTTCAATGTCAGACACACCCTGCGTCCCCAGATCCCTAAAGCCCCTGGATGCCTCCGCAACCCTCTAACATCCATTACGCTATGCCGCTCGCATGCTAAGGGCTGCAAGCACAATATGAAATTATATCAATCCCTTAGGTTTTATTGTCGAAATTACGATTCTTTTGAGGTTTAACACCTACGCGCAAGGGGTTAGAACTGATAATATGCACAATTAGTTGAATATGGTGTACCTTTTTAACTTGGTAATAATATAAATATGTAGATAAGGTAATGAAAAATAGATATAAATTATAATATATACATACCTATATGATTTAACTTCACTCTTCATATCTATGCTGACACAATCAAAACCTAATTATTTCCTAGAGATTACATGCGGAATTCGCTATTAACAGCATTAGCAGTCGCATATCGGGGCGGACAAATATAAATTATGTAAATATTATTGTGACTTTTATCGTTACCGCTTTCCGGTCGGCAAATACTGAGAAACACGCTTATAAAAGGAAGAGAAAAAAATCTTCTAGTGTACTTTAATAGTTTTAATTACGAAGGTCCGTGCGCGCGCGTGGGCCGAACTCCAATGATGTTAAACTGTTTATTTTATCGATTATCAAACGTTGAGTGCTCCTGCTACAGATGTTAGCAACTATTTATAACGATCGATCGGTAAAAAAAGCTTCCGTGCTGGACAGATCAGATGAAACGTGCGAAGGAAACATTGTTTCTTCCGCTTTGATGTATATGATTTATATGATAATAAATTATCAGCACTTAAATATGATTACTTCCGTTTAATTTGTTTTAAAAAAAATGATAACATTTCTTTACATAACACGTAACTTACATACAGGTACCTACATATGTTAAATATTTGATAACTTCAATTCACATTTCGGTGGCTTCCGTTATTGGGTACCTAATTGTTACGAAAAATTAATTTAACGCCTACAGTAAAAATACATTAATATTTAAATGAATCATACTGTATCATGTTTTGTATCAAACATATTAACACGAAATTAAATTCAAGTGCATAATATGCAATATCGTTTATGTTAAAACGCGCATATTAATGTTCAATTTTCATTTAGACGTAGCTACTTAGGTAAAGTTTCTCGTGATAAATAATGTTTGTTTGTTGGTACATATGTATGTATAAGTACTCACACCCACAGTAAATTTTCTTATTCTTAAAAGGTTGTTAATACATAATTAGATATTACAATAAACAAATCTATGTTTATTATAATTTGAGTCACAGTACATTTATTTAACTACAAAATGTAATGACATGACTTTATTTTACCGTACCCTCGATACTTCCTGAATACTTTCTCAACCGTATATCACTAAAGTAAAGAAAAACATAAATCTTTTTGGATCTGTGACATCCAATTTTATTACTGCGATAATGTTAATCGCCCTAAAAATACCATTGGACATGACTGTTATCACGAATAAGAATAAAAATGTGATAAATAACTGTATTTTATTGATAACATACACACGTATGATAACTAAACTCGCCATGGGTGGTTATGTTAGTTGAGCAATTATAATGCCCAACGCTTGATTTCCATAAAACCCGTATTTAAATAAAACCTACGCAGTTCGAGCCGAGTCTAGATTAAATTCATAATTCAGCTCCGCGACGCTGAGACAAGCCAGCAACGTGGCCCTTTAGATAAAGCCATTAAGTTACTTTAATTATTATACAGAAGGAATAGTTCGATCAAGAGCGCGAGTCACCGGTGGCGGCGGTGTTCCGTACAATTACATTATAATTTACAATAAAACTAAATATATAATTATAATTTACAATAAACTGCCTCGTTGGTCATGTTTGTTGCAAGTACGACTGCCGATCGGGAGGTCTTGGTTTCGATTCCCGGTTCAGGCACTACTAAATATCTTTAATTTAGGTTTTCTATATCATACATATTTACTAAATCAGTTGTACAACAGAAATAAAAAATGGATGTTATTATAAATAATTTTCAATACTAGGTAGGTATATAGGTAGCATACCACAACGAAATTAAAGAATGCGCCTACATTATAAATCTCGGTGTATGCGGTATAATTTTTTATATAGGTATAGTTCAAAACTTATAATTATATTTAGTTATATAATATAGTCTATATAAGTCTTAGTCTATATAAATATTACCTAAAACAAATAAGTGAGAGTTGAATAATAAACACGGTACCCTAAAACCTCTCTTAAGAGCAGACAGCTTTCCGATTCAGAACGAGCCGGTCGGGCTCAAAAGGAGAACGTGTCAAAAATTCTCGGATCGCACAATTAAGCTCCTCTACAATAAAATAACAATTTAATTACATTTTAAAGCAGCAATTAAATTGCTGGAACGTCGCCTTAATTGGACGCGGCTCCGTATATAGTTAGTTACCTAGATACGTTTTCATTCTTGAAATAAGATAAAACGGCCGGTATCTACCTACTAAGCATGTGGATGCCTCTAGTCTATAGACAAGTCCTCTTTTTATTGTAACGACGTAAATATAACAATGACTTTCTCTCACGAATTTTAGAATAAAAAATTTATCATTTAGTTACAGCGGCGTAAACGCTTTATTGCAAATGAAACATACAGCGCAAGTAGCAATTATAAATATTGACATAAAGTTACATGACATAAAGAGGATAATTATTTAATCTTTATTTCCGATTCCGTCCAGGTACTTGTTTCACATTTTAAGTATACCTATTATATGTATAAATATAATAAAATTATAATGAAATAGAAAATTATTATGTAAAATTACTTATCATAACTGTACCTATATAGGCATAGGTACGTGCACGTCATATGTCAGGACGTCATTAAAAAAGTTGACACTCAGCGCTCTCTGCCCACCCCGTAAGGCAGTCGCCGTGAAGAATACCTATATCATGATTATCGAATTGCTTTCATCATTATAGGTACAGTAAAAATAATTCGCATGTTCTAATTGGAGTAAAGACCTTGTACCTAACGAGTATATAAATTATATTTTGTCCAATTCCAATCGTCACAAGCGCGCGTTAAATTACAATGTGTCATGAAATGTGCCTAATTATAGCAAAGCACATTATTATTTCACGCGAGACCGAGAACTATAAAACAGTGTGAAGTCGTTAAGTTTCTTTACATTTGCTTAAATATTGCTCGGCCACCATTGTCGGGTGGCTACATGCATTAAATGGTTGAAAAGTAGAAATTAACAGTTTCTTTTGCCACCTTAAGCGTTACGCATTATTTCGTTTTCCTACTTGCTATCGGGTCGTTGACCTTTTATGTTTTGTTACTGTTCAATAATTGTTTTCATGTTTGCCTATATTTTATCGTATTTTACAATCGCATCACGAAGTCGTGACGTGAATCTGAAAGACTTTAAGGCTCAGTAGTTGACCTTTAAATCAATTAGATTTACCCACTGCGTTACAAATAATAGCTATTTTAAACGATTTAATAGGATTAAAATATTATTATTTGTCATTTTAATTTTAAATGTTTCCAATTAAATTTAAATGTCATTTTAATTTAATATATTAATAAATTATTTAATATGTTCAGTGAGAACTTGTTTTTAGCTCATAAGGCGAGTTTTATGACTAGGTACATGTAGGAAACTTATAAAAAAGATTAAGCATTTCCGCAACACTTTTAAAATGTTTGTAATTATAATGTGATAATATATAGTGTCAGATTTTTAAATTCAAATGTAGGTGTTTTTCTCAAGTATTTTCACACAATCACTCACTAATTAGTAACCGTTCATATACAAAGGATACTAATTTTAATAAGAATTCGATTTCGACTGTCGGTACTTTTGCAGTTGTCTAGTAACAGCATTACGAGCACATGATTACTATGACCGTTATAACTGTTAAATTTATTATGAATTACGCCAATTACCGTACAGAGAAGGCAGGGAGCATTGAGTGCAAAATATCATTATCCTTACAGACCTGCCGTGCTTACACATAATTGGCACGAGAATTGTGTGGCCGCGGACGAATAACAAAAACAATTTAAACACTGTAAAACAAAGGCTGTTTACACAAAATTATGTTATAACCTTTGTATTGTATCCGCGAAACACTTGAAGGTGAAAATGTCCTGGCGGTATATCGAGATGTGTATCTCAGATTTATGTACCCCGATTGTATCTTTGAGATTAATGCGCGCGCGTGGTGTGGAACCCACAGCCTGTAACACTACTCCGACCCTTTATCGAATAATTTATTCACCTCTACGGAACGTTATTAAATACCCTAGGCAACTTGAATTGTGGCTTAAATCCACCCATCCAAGACCGACTTTTCCTATCCCTGCTACGTTACGGACGTCTTACCTATATTTTTACATAGGTACCTACTCGTATTTATCAACCAGCGTTAAAAACATTTAAATAGATGACGCGTAATAGTTACTTGGAAACTAACGCAACGTTAATTGGCGTTAAAGCCATCCATTGAAGTGGATATCACGCTTTTAATTAAAACGAAACGTTAAATGTGCGTAATGTACTCGTAGGTAGGGATTATTTTTTTTAAAACGACCGTTGTAAAAATTGTAATCTGAAAGCAACTTTTCCGTAAATTATGTACATTACATGTATTTTGTAAACTAAAGAACTAAAATCGATTTTATACAACGCAATTATTGAATTTAACTGCCTCGTTGGTCGTGTTGGTTGCGAGTGCGACTGCCGAACGGGAGGTCCCGGGTTCGATTCCGGGGTCGGAC